>VDFB02269257.1:0-84428 GCA_007258455.2 Sequoia sempervirens | reverse complement strand
GGATAAAAGCACAGCTATTGCATTTTTGCAAACAAGGTACTCCATGTAGGAGCGATGATTTTCACCGCTCCTACATGTGGAGTTGTGAAAATCTTCAAAGTGAACAGGCGGCAAGTTTCACCGCTCTGTCATGGAATGGCTTGGTAGACTTGGTGTTCGAGCGGTGAAAATCACCGCTTGAACAATTCGAGTGATGGTCTTTCAAAAACGATAAAGCTCTACCTTTTTTCGAACGGAAGCACTCAAAATTTCACTGCTTGGTGAGTGAGACACTTGAAGGTCAAAAGAAACACAAGAAGGTGAAGAAAAAGTATGAAGAGAAAAACCCGACATTTTGAAAAATGAAAACAAAACCCTAACAAAAAATACAAAAAACAGGGCGCGATATGGAAAGAGGGATGATGAATTTGAAAGTGAAGAGAAGATTCGAAACCCTAATCAAGGAAAAACGTTTTGGACAAGACTAAATCGAAACCTGCAAAGATTCCTAAAATGAATGGAAGGAAGAAATGTAATGAAGAGAAAAAATGACATACCTGGTAAAAGATGCAAAACCCAACTATGAAAGCTCGAAAAAAAATCTTGGAGATCACGAACTAGCTTCGAGTTGGTGTAGAGAGCAGCACGTAGGGAGAAGGAACGATGAGGAAATGTAATTAGATTAGCTAAACAATTACTTAAAAGTCATTTTAAAAGAGTCATTAATGCAACTCCGCTTGTGCATTAATGAAGGCGCATCAAGTGGCGAGACATATATACAAGTGGTGTTTTTCACCGCTTGTGCATGTGGAAACATGACTCAAGAAAAATGCACTAGTGGTGAAAATCACCACTCGTGCAATTTTGACTAAGGGAACCAAGTGTAGGAGCGCTGATTTTCAGCACTCCAACACTTGAAGCAAAAATCACTAAGGCAACATGTAGTAGCGTTGATTTTCAGCGCTCTGACATGTTTGACAATTTTTACAACTCCCAAAGGTTGAGAGCTGACAAGGATGCTTGTTTTGAAGCTCTTCGAAAGACGAATGGGGGAAAACACTCAAACGGACTGTTTGAGATTTTGGACCGCGCATCGAGGTGAATTAAAATTTGCCTTGTTTTGTGTGCTTGAACATCACGAAACTACAGAAAGGACAAGTTTTGTAGGGAGGTTATCAGTGAATCAAGCGCTGCTAGATTCCATGATAATAGAGAGGTCTCCAAACGGCTCCTCACTCCTCCTAACATCATCGCCATGACCCCAATGACGAAGCGATCCAAAGACAAGAGACAATCGATGCAAGATATGGCTCCTGTGAATTAAATCGTGGGCCTCAAGTCCGCCTATATGAACTGAAAATTATATTAGATTGGTGCCATATATCAAATCGCCTTCCATGAAGGAAATCGATGCAAACCCAACCTAGAAATGATCTCCAACGATAGCACAAAAATCTTCAAACCCTTTCCAATCTTTGAATTCTTTCAACACTGAAGCTCTATTTTGACCACTCAGTGAAGCCAAACCTCACAAGCAATAATTCAGCTGATAGTTTCACAGCCTCAAAATTGCACAAACACTGAAGAGTTTTTGTTCTCCAATGCTGAATGCTGAAACCCTTGGTCTCAAGCTCAAATCCCAAGAAGTCACCAAAAACAAGTCAAATGCTCATAGATAGGTTTGACTTTCTTCACTGGCAGCTTATATATTTCTCATGAAGTTCGATTCCCTCCCTTTTTGCTTTTTGAATCACTTAAATTAATATTTAATTCACATTTGAAAATGTTTAAAATCTTCTTCCTAGGCGCACTTTCCAAGGTACACAATTTTTTTCCTTAATAATATTAAAGTGGCCCCATTGACATAAGTCAATTAAATTAATAATGTGTACTTTTTAATAATTTAATATTATTAAAGTCTTAACTTTAATAATATTTAAAAATGACATTACTCCTTCAATACACATCAAATTCTGATTCCTTCTGCGCCAGGTGATCAATAACTGAGGTAACCATGTGTCCAAGTGCCCTACTAAAGATAGTAACCCTAGACTCCATAACTAGGTGACTTACTATAAATAGTAAGTGTGTACAACTGATCCCAGAAATACCAAACGAAGGCCAAACCTGAACTACCCAAAGCTCTGGAGAAGAAAACACACTGATCACTGCCAAAAGGGACCCTCTAATCATCTGTGTTAGCCCACGAGGGTTAGGAATAGGCTAAACCATCATAAAACAGGATCACGCTAAAAAGGGGACATTACAAATCCCCTCAAACAATTTGCAACAAAAATACTAAACAGGCAAGGGATAACATCTAGTGGCACAAGGAGGTGGAAGTGCAACTTTTGTGGTGAGGAGTGGTTTGGGAGCATCACTAGAGTTAATGCACACCTTCTTTTCATTAGAGGAAAAGGTGTGGAGATATGTGCTTTTTTTGCAAAACCGGAAAACATCAAATACAAAGTTGAAATAAATAAGTTATGGGGTGTTCTTGATGATACTCTAGCTGCACCTGTGCCTACTACTTTGCATCATAGGACACATCTTCAACATAGCCAACCATAGAGATCCAGCCATACTTTGCAGACAAGAGTGGGAGGGACACCAAGTTCTTCCAGTGCCTATGCTGGAGAGGGGAGGGGGAAACAGAAATTGCAAAGTCAAACTCAAAGTAACCCCATAGCAGATTTGTTTAATGCGCATCTCAAGGATGACATAGATGATGCCATTGGCAAGTTCTTCTTTGCCAATGGCATCCCATTTCATGTTGCCCGATCTCCTTATTATAAGGAGATGATATCGATGGTGGCAAGGGTAGGACCATCATATGTGCCACCAGGTGCAACGAAATTGAGGACCACAATTGTTACACCCCGATTGTATAGCTACTATTGCATAGGGCGATTGATTGTAATGATTGGATCAATGTGATGAATAAAACATGTTGTTTCTTGTTATCAATATGAATGTGTTCCATTTAATGCTTGTCTTATTTGATTGTTACTTCTATTGATGTAATCCTAGATGAATGTTGCATGTAAGTTGTTGAATAATGTTTATTCTAACTTTTGAGATGTTTCGTGTATACTGCTTTGTTGTGAACATATGACTCCCGTTAGTGTGTCATTGAATGCAGGTGTGCGAACCATTCCTCCAAGCAGAGGAGAAATATCACTTGGGAGAGGAGCTTGGTCAGGTAAACAATAATGAGAACCATTTGAGCATATACACACATGTCCCTTAGACTAAGTAAGCTAAGTCAATTTGTTTGAGTTACGGGTAAGTCATCCGTAGGCTTGTATGTTGGCATTAGGAGTTGTGTCTACTTATGAATGCATGTATAAGTGATGTTTATTTGTGTATCTGACTTACTGTACAATGATCATTGTGAGGATAACGTAAATGGTTGTATGTGAATATTAATAATATTATATTATTATTGCCTGATGACTTTTCATATATATATATATATTTATATATTGGGTATATGCTGACTGGCTCACAATATAACTATATATTGGTTAAATATATATATATATATATGTAATTATATATTAAGGATTATATATAATAATATTATAGTTATATTAAAATATATATATATTTATATATTAATAATACTCGGGTATTTAAATATATATATATATATATATGTTTAATATATTTAAGACTATAATAATATTTATATAATAAAATATATAATGAAATTATATTTTATTTAATTTATCAATTTATGAAAATCGAATTATTTTCTAAATTGATCTCCACTTTGGAAATTAACTTATTTCCTAAGTTTAATATTTTAAATCTCTTAAAGTGGATAAAAGATTATATCTCACTTGGAGTAAATATTAAAGTTTAAACTATGAAAAATCAATGAATATCTTTTGGCCGAATATTTGTGAATCGGGCTATTCTCATTTGGATAAATTTAAATGATTAAAACAAGGGAAATCGAAATATTTCCCTATTACTTGGAAATGTAAATGTTTAAACTTTTGAAAAGCAAAATATTTGCTTTCAAACTATTCAAAGAGCTTCATACGTGAAAATGCATGGCGCTGGAAAAACACACCCCTGTGAAGTGCGCTTCGCCTGGGAGAAGAAATCAACATAGCTGAGGAATAGGGGCGACACAACTTGAGAAGGGATTAGGTGTTTTGAGTTTAGCCATGACCATTTCCAAAATTGATGAATCATTTCACAGTTTGCGCCATGTTTGGTAAATACCTGAAGATGTCGATTTCTTCTTTTAATCATGTGCAAGTTGAAATTTTCTTTGGTTTGCTGGCAAGTTCAGAGGTCGAATCACCTCTTGAAGTGCTGAGTATGGGAATAGAAATCCGCCACTTACCATTTGAATTATTCAAAAACACAGTTTTGTCATTCTACATGCCTGGAGAAGTGGAAGTCAATGGTTTCTGGCTCTATAAATAGCCGCCATTACATTCTTGATAACACACTTTGCAAAATCTGAATTCTCTGTCATTCTCTGAGTTTGTTCAATAATTTCTTTAATCTGAAAATCATACACATTTCTGAGAGATAAAAACAGAGGAAAACCAGTATATTATCATCACAATCTGAGTATATTTCCAATATAGCTGAGTATTCATCACTTGAGAGTCTATTTCTGGGAGAGAAATCTGTCAACATTGAGGGTTTTTATTAAAAGAAGGACTGGAACTGCGTTATTGGAGAGAAAGCTCATAATCAGGCATGAAACCTTTATCATCTTTCAATTTTGAATATGATTGTTATATATCTATTTCTTTGTGTTTGTTGTGTGTGCAAAAGCTAAAGGTTATTTCCTGAATGCAATTTAGTTTGTAGGGGAAATTTTTTTTTAAGAGAAATGTTTACTTATTATGCATAAAAAGGGAATTTATGTGAAGAATTAAAATGCTTTTTAGTGTGAAATTGCATATTTTGTATGGTCTCTGTTGTGACCTTTTCACACATCACCCCATTCAAAATGGGGACCCCCTAATTTTTGCTCCATTCCTCGTCTTTTGGCTTTGGTTTTGTCTCTCTCTCTCTCTTTCTGCTATCTGCCTTTCCGGGGATGTGCCCGTCTTTGAACTTAAATGTGAGATTTTGGCTAGGTCTGAGATTAGGGTTTTCTTTCTTCCAGTCAGTTTGAAGTTAAATTAAGTGAATTGAAATCTGAGTTTGGCAATACATTCAGCATGCTTCCAACAGATTCCTAGCAAAATTTCATTGAATTCTAACAACTTACTATTTTTAGTAAGTACCTAATTTGGGACATTTTCTCGGCACTTTTGAGATTTTAACCGTCACACTGCATCCAGGACACTTTAAACTGCTTGTCTGCAAAATTTGAGCCAGATCTGACAACTTTCTATTTTTAGCAAGTATCACCCTCAAAAGCAGATTTTAGGGTTTGCCTGCGAAGTTTTTCAATGCATGTCTAGAGAATATTTTTGGGTTTTCCGAGACCTACGCAATGGTATAACATGCAAGGTGAAATGATAACTTTCAGCAGTCTTCACTTCGGAGGCTATTTTTAGGGTTTGCATGTTGGAGTCTTCAACGCATGTCTGGATATTCTTTGTGGGTTTTTCGAAAGCTTCGCAATGATGTAACATGCAAACTAGGATCAGGACCTTTTTCGGGAGCTATCTTCAGAGGCTATTTTTAGGGTTTGCATGCAGGGCTTTTCAATGCATGTCAGGTTATTCTTTATGGGTTTTTCAAGAGCTACGCATTGATGTGACATGCAAACAAAGTTGGTCACTTTTTCGGGGACTTACTATTTTTAGCAAATTTACTCTAGCAGGCCCCCCCAACACTTCAGTATCACAAACAGACCGACATGCAACAGAAACGGGGTCAAACGGAGATTGTTTGAGCAACATGCAAGTCAGATTAGGGTTTCCAACTTCGGGACCTAAAATGAGGGGTCAAATGCCAGAATCTCCGAAAACTGAAGTATCCCACTGTGATCAGTATCTTTCAAGGATTCCACTGGTAAAATTTGAAGGCAATCTGAGCACTTACTATTTATAGTAAGGCACTTCAGAAACAGGCTATAAATAGCAAGTCAGCATCAGGCGCCAATGTGAACAGGCAAGTCAACCCATGAGGATCACGTCAATCAAATTTCAAATTAAACGAAGTTGCAGAAGTCCTGAAACCAAGCAGTTACTATAAATAGTAAATCACCTTCGGAAACATGCTTTAAATAGCAAGTCAGCACAAGATGGCAATGTGAACAGATTAACTAGGTCATGAGGATCCTGTGGTTAAAATTTCAGATCAATCCAAGCTTCAGAAGATCAAAAACCAGGGTACTTACTAATTATAGCAAACTAGGGCAAGCAAGCTAAAAAAATGTCTAAGTCTGTGATATTCCTGCTCACCCCCTGAAATGCGCCCTCAAGAGGATGAAGCTTGGAAAATTTTCAAGTCTGAGATAAACTTCCTTCACCCCCTGTGAAATGCGCCCAAGATGACATTGGCAGAAGGATGGAAAAAGTTTCAAATGTTAAAATTCCTACTCCCACCCTCAAATGCGCCCTCAAGGAGAAGAGGATATGAAGAAAATTTGTCTAAGTATTGCTAATTCTTGCATGACCCCCTCAAATGCGCCCTGTCATGAAGGGAGGTGATGGAAAACGTTTGAGTCATGAAGATGTTCCTACTTGACCCATGAAATGTACCCTCAAGGAGAGAGATGGAGATAAAATTTTCTTAGGCAAGTGGAAATTCTTCCTTGACCCTCCAAATGCACCCATCTCCAACATGTGTGAAGGAAAAGTAACCAAGGCGTTGGGTTGAATTCCTCCTTGACATGCCAAATGCGCCCAAGTGAGCTAGGAAAAGGACAAAAAGGGTTGAATTCCTCCTTGACCCCTTGAATGCGCCCATGTTAAAAGTAAAGTTAAAACATGTTTAAGGCGTTGAATTCCCCCTCAACATGTGAAATGCGCCCAACTTGCTAGATGGGTGAGAAAGTTTCTAAATGTGAATTCCTCCTCTATACCCCATATGCGCCCAAGTCACCTTGCCTTGGAGGATATTTAAAAATTTGCTAAGGCATTGCTAATTCCTCCTGAGGGTCCCAAATGCGCCCATATTCAAAGTGAAGCTAAGACATGTGCTAAGGCATGGTTAATTCCTCCTAGACATGCAAAATGCGCCCAAGTTCAAGATGATTCTAGGGAATATGCTAAGTGTTGTTGAAATTCCTCCTTGATGCATCAAATGCGCCCAAAGTTATTGAAGGTGGTGGCTTTTAAAATATATGCTAAGTGTTAGGAATTCTTCCTCACAACCCCAAATGTGCCATGACTGGAGATGAATGGGAGGAAAATATCCAAGGAAAAATTGAAAATCCTTCTAGACCCCCTATATGCACCCATGCTGGTGATGTTATTTGAAATTTTTGTAAGGCACAAAATTCCACCTTCCCTGGAGGAAAATACGCCTAAGCTTGAAGGAGAAGTTGATAAAATTTTCTGAGGCATGTATAAATTGACAAATTTTCTAGGTACTGGATATATTCAACAAGGAATTGATTTTAAAATTTTCCACACCTCGCCAAGGATTTTGAGATGAAGATTTTTGATGAGCACCTGGTTGATGAATTTCGTAAGTAAAAAATTTAAAATTTTCTCTAAGGCAAGGAATAAATGGTGTGGTTAGAAATAAATTGCCTTGGCTGGTGAAATTGAAATTAATTGCCTAGATGATTTTGATCAAATGTTTTGTGAGAATAATCTTCTTGAGCCAGAGATGGATGAAATCAAAATGTCAATACCTCAGTTGGTGAAATAAATTTCTTAAAGAGGGTGCAGTTGAAGTTAATATTTTTAAAAGATGATTTTAAAAATGCTAAAGTAAAATACGTCTTGACCAGTGGAGATGAAGATTCTTGAAATTATGGAAGGTCAAAGTATTCTAGATGCCAAATGCCAAGTGTTACAGCTGCCTGAGGAGGGAAATTCGAATTCCTGCAGTGAAGTAGTGGAAATTTAATGAACTGGCTACAATAGGCTTCTTCTAGAATTCGACTTGGCTATATGAACTGTGAAGTTGTTTCATTTTTCTCCATTAGCTAGCAAGTACGACTGGAACTTTGAAGTGAAGATTGCAGTGTTAGAAAAAAATCTTGGTGTTGAGAGAAATTCGAAGTTGACTCTAAGTGTGAAATAAATTTGAAGCTGAGAAGTGCTGAAGCAGGCTTGGGTCGAATTTTTCTAAGTGCTGAAGTTGTATTGCTGCAGGAAAATTTTCTAAGTGTTTAAAGTTCGAAGTTGCTGTAGGAGGAGTTGAGAATGGCTGAAGTAAGAGCGACTGGCAAGGAAAATAATTCTGAATCCAGCAAGGCAAATGCGTCGAGACAAGTTGTGATCAAGAAGCTGAGCAAGTCTTTCCTGCCAGAGTCGAAGTTTTCTTCAAAGCTGGGCAAGTTGGCTGATACGAACTTGGGCTCTTTCACCATGGAAGCTTTCAAAAGTCTAATAATGGGAGTTGGAGGTCATCGTCCATCAATCACTTCACATAATATTGCCAGAAGTGGACTTTATGCAGCTGCTGGTTTTCCACCAGCAATTTAGTGTCCGAAGTTGATCATGGAGTGTGCTAACTGTTACAATCCAGAGCAAAGGTCTATTGTCTCACCTGATGGCAGATTGTTTGCCAACCTCACGCCTGCAGCTATTGGCGAAGCATTTGGAATTCCCTCACATGAGAAGATGATCTACAAAACGAGAGAACGTGTTGAATGTATGTATGCCTCTACATTTGACAAATGTGCTGATATGATCAACTCTCGTTGGATGAACAAGCCCAAGCCCACTTGCACGAAGTTTCCAAAGTAGATAATCTCAGATGATTTGAAGCAGGAATACTATGATTTGATCATGATGCTCAGCAGAGTTGGAGGATGCCCCCAGGCGTTCATCTTTGAACCTGGGATGTTTAATTACATCAATCTTGTGCTGGAAGGCAAGGAGTTTATTAATTGGGCGGTGATGATTAGTGATAATTTGCATGAGCAGCTCCAGAGTTTGAGGAGAACGAAGACATTTTATATGGGCTCATACATTATCTACATGTTGGCTAGTATGACGAAGTATAGAGGAATATCATACAAGAAGCCGATTGGATGTGGTTCTCAGCAGTTCAAGATTCATGAGGCTTGTCCGCAACTGCACTTGATGAGCACATCTCATTACAAGAGAGTCAATGATGCCTTCACCATGCACATAACAAGATCACTTCAGCAAAGAACTCATCACAGGATCTCCAAGGAGGCTCAAGAATTGATAGAAAGGTACGGTTGTTGGTTCATCCAATTTCCGAAGTTTACTTATATTAGTCTGCAAGGGTTCTCTTCATATCCATATAGGCTGCCCAGATACCCTACAAACAAAATGTTGATGTTAGAAATATCTAGGCAGCTGATTGCCTACGATAAGATTCAGAAGAAAAAGAAGAAGGGAGGACTTGACTTCCCGATCATCATGGGAAATTCACATGAAGTGTGTCATTCACTGCAGGCAGCCAAGGAAGCTGAAAATGAGCTTCAGTTTTTCCATCTTTCTTACCACACTAGCAGGCAGTATTATGATCCTCACAGGAATATCAGATGGATACTGTCAGAGGAGTTCAGGTATAAGGCAAATATTGAAGATTACTGGGCTGGTGCATTGGATGAAGCTGAGGTAAGAAAAAGGATGTTTTCAAGATTACCTTTGGGCATGATCAAGGAGTGCAAGATTATTCCAGTGCCGGACCAGGTAGATGAGGATATGAATGTTATTCATCCAGATTATGAGACAGTGAGGGATACGCCACTCCCACTTCCAGATTGGTCGAAGCCGGAGATTGCGGATTTGGATACACTTGGCATACCAGTCCTGACATTCACCAGGGGATGGGTTGAGAGGCATGTGAATAGGCTGAAGGGCAGGTCCATCCCTCTTACTTACAACTTGATGGGAGATCATAGGTCGCCGACTGTTACGAAGAAGCAGATTGCTCGAGCTCCAAAGTCACGAAGGAAAGAGCCAATCTAGCTAGAGCCTCCGAGAGTCGAGGTGGAATTACCTACACGATTGGAGACTCATTCTCCAAGTATACAAGAAGTTTCATTGTTTGTTGATCAGAGAAATATATTGAACAAGGAGCAGGGATTACAGGAGGCAAATCAGCCACCTCGAAGGGAGTCTGTTGGCCAGAGTGTCAACACACCTATCAGAGGTAACCAGTAGCAAGAAGATGAAGAAACGGCCACAGATACACACTTCCAGCATGAGATTGAGGCGGCATTGGAGGATGACACTGTTACAGGGTAGGAGGGCCAAGGTTCAGGAGATACTCAGCCCATGGAAGTTGGTGAGCCCCGTCAGAATGAAGTTAGACAGGAGGTCCGTGAAGAGGAAGCAAGGAATGAGCAGTCACTTATTATTTTGGATTTACAGTAGGTGGTACCAGATTGGCTTAGGGATAGGATGAGGAGGAGCCCCGTTGAAGAAACTAATCCAGCAGTTGAGATGGAGGAATTCCTGAGGAGGCTCAGTGCGCCTCCAACAAAGAAGAGAGCTAGGAAATTTTCAAAGATTTCAACAGATGAGGATGGCTCTTGCACCCTTCATGTGGCTATTCTGAGGGTTGAGTGTGATCGAGATGATGCTGTTCCGAAAAATTATGTGATTACCACCATGGAGTTAGGTCGCCCCACGGGAGCACAGATAATTGAGTGTGATAACTCCTACCAGGCACTCAAGGACAAATTGCTCCAGACTGAAGGCAAATACAAGAAATTGAAGAGGAATCACAGGACTTTGATTGGTTACGTACAATATTTGTCTCGTCCTTGTGGACAGGAGAATCCGGTGATTGAACTTCCAGCCGAGTTTCCTAGAGAATCAATTAGTGGCTTGGAAGATTTGAGAAAGATGGCACAAGAAGCAGATAAGTGGGTTGCTAGCGTTCATGCTGAGAATAAAAAGTTTATGGAGGATTTTGCTCATGCTTATCAGTAGGCTTCCAGCATTATGGCACGAATGGATGTGGATGATCAAGCTTGGGGCGATGCTCATATCTATAAGAATAGGGTTGTTCAGCGTCTAGAGGCTTTGATGCATACTCCCTTATATACTTTGATCAAGAGAGAATGGAGTAGCCGTTGGCAACTTTGTTCTGTGTTGGTGCGGTCACAAAAATCACATCAACAGTCTCCATATAAGGAGAATATGATTGTAATAGTTACAATATACCAGGATCGAAATGAGAACAAGAGTCAAGTATACTCAGTCAGCTTAAAGTTATTAGGTTAACTGAGGTAAGCTTGAGAGACTCCTAGGATAAAGATTTCTAGTATAGGAGGGATTATGTGAATTATTTGTTATGCTAATTCATTTCTAGTAGACTAGATTGTCATAAGATAGTCTGGGATGATAGACAATCCAATGAAAGACTAAACCTATGCGTAGTGTAAGATAGCCTTAAGTCAAATGTAACACTCGGAAAATTTTAGAAAGATTTCCAAATCCTTTTAACACATTATTAAGGGAAATTAAAAGTGTTCTAAATTTATTCAAACCATTATAAATAAGTTTTCGAAAAAGTCAACATTTCTCATAATTCTTCCAAATGAAATAAAGAGAATTTGAATTGCATTTCATAAAATAATATCATCATTACAAATTAAACAAAGCATGAGTATTTCAAAGATTTTCTCATATACACATATTCCTCTCCACTTGGAGGAATCAATCAATGATACATTAATACATTCAAATACACTTCCATTTCAAGTTTCAACAAGAATTTCAAAATGTATATACATAAATATCGGCTTCACAAGCCAAGTCTGAAAGATACATAAGTACATTAATAACAAATAATCTTGGATCCACCAACCGCCGTGACACCTTGGTCTTCTTGCGAGCTGGGGCCAAGAATGTGATTCAGGCGCCTTTTCCGCCCAACCACGAAGTCCATGACTTCCCCGGGTCCCTTCCTAACTCGAAGGAATCCCCGGCCCTGCATAAAGGAGCCTAGCAACCCGAAACGGTAAAACAGGAGGGCACTCTCGGTGCGTGCCTGATGCCTATATGCATTTCTAACATGAAATAAACACATTTCTTGCAACAGGAGGTGGCAGAGACTCAAATAAATTTCTAGGCTTTTAAAATAAACAATCCATCTATTTCAATGGTACAGTGCTTGGCCAAGCAAAATAATAATAAATGGTAGAATTAGAAAAGGTAATACTACCGTCTCTGTTCGCCCACCTTCGGCACCCTGTCCCGGAAGTTACTATAGTGCAGTCAAATAATACTTAACAGAAACTTAATACATTTTCAAAACAGGCTTTCATCTTTTCATCAATTAAAAGAAGTGAATTTTGAGTACATTCCTTATATTTCAGTTGTAAGATGCCATTTATCCTTTGGTAAGTGTTCCCTTTTTAATTTGGATAAAAGAAATATATATATATATTGATAATTTTCAGTGCACTAAGTGCTTTCAGTTTTCCATATGCATTTCAATGACTGACAGTTTTGATTCCCTATTTCATTACAGGGTACAGAGTAAAATAATATACTGATACAATACAATTTTTGTTTCAAAATTCTGAGGTTTGAAAGACAATCTTTCATTCACATTTCATGTTATATTCTTTTTAACATATTCAAGGTACTTTCTAGTCTATATGGTGTCTCAAACACTTCTGTTTTTGTTTCAGGTTTTAGCAATTAAAGAACAGAATTCATATACTTTCTGTTATATGGCTTTTCAAGATTTTCCTGTCCTTACTTCAGATTCAAGATAATTACAAAACAGAATTCATATACTTTCTGTTATATGGCTTTTCAAGATTTTCCTGTCCTTGCTTCAGATTCAAGACATTTATAAAACAGAATTTATACTATATTTCTGGGAAAGAGTTTTCTGTTTCAATTTGTATTTGGCATACTGTGCATGGGTATCTATATATATATATATATATATAGGTATACACATATATATATATATATGTATGTATGTATGTGCAGTCATATTGTATATGCATACATATATATATATATATATATATATATGTAGAAATTCATGTCCAGATGTATCAAATTCGAAGTAAGAAATTCTATATGTATATATGTGTAAAAACTCATGTTCAGCTGTATCAAATTCGAAGTAAGAGATTCTGATTTTCAAATTGTGAATTTACTGGCCGTGCATAATTAGCAGGGTATTTTACATGGTCCCGTGATGGTATTGAGCGGCCAAAAGGGCTCAGGTAAAAGCCCTTGCCCCTCCCATGGGGAGGGGGGCGGGCTGTGAGGGCTCGTGCCCTCCACAGGCCGCGGCCTGTGGAGGACGCGAGCCTCCACAGACCACGCCCTTCCCATGGGGAGGGCAAGGGGAATTAAATTCCCAAAGCAATTTCAGACTCAGAAAAAAAAGAAAGACATTTGTCCAGTATAAGCTACATTCGGTTTTGTCTCAAGACAGATATGCAGACATTATATATATAAAGTTGCAAATACACTTGAAATTCCTTCATTAAAATGCAGATTTGCAACAGGACGAAAATCCCTAATGGAGAAGAAGGAATGTGTTCCATAATTTCAACACAGAATAGAAATCTGTTACCCAGTTTTCAAAACAAACTTGGAAAATTGTATTCTAAACAGAGAACAAGGTATTTCTTTACTGCAGTTTGATATTAAAATTCAAAGAAGGCATAGCAAAAAGAACCTGGCACAGTTGTCTTCCAGTGCAGATGCTCAGCAATACTTCTCACTCTTTCCCCGCTCTGTTTTTCCAGCTCTCGGATGATGATCATAATAATTAAATCAAAGTCCTATGTTCTTTCTTAAAAGGCCCTCTTCCTCCTTTCGAGGATCATGCATAGAATTCTCAGGTGACAGCAGTTTACAAGGATTGCCACATACCCAGCAAATTGTTGTTTTTGAGACAGAGTTTTCCAGAGCCCCATGCTTTCTCGGGCTGTTCATTCCTAATTCTTTTGGAAGAAAATTGACCATATATCCTAAATAGTTTTATTTTTATCCCTTTTTATGCAATTATTAAATAAAATTCATTTATGCAAAACAGATTTTAGGTTTATTCTTTTATTTAATTTGTTTTAATTTTTAAATACATTTCTTTTTTAAAAAAATATAGATTTAACCCTTTTTGCTCAAATTAATAATGAGAAATTAGGAAATAGAATAAGCCATATAATTTCATGATCTAATTTAACCTTATTTCAAATTCACTATGCTAATCATTTCACGCAATCACATTGTACAAACAATAAGAACATGATCTAATGCAGCTACATGATGTAAGTGGTGTGTGCATAACCGAGAGTTTTCTCCTCTTCTACCCTGTCGAGAAGCTAACCTCCTTTTCCTCAATCACACTCTTGGCCTTCGATCTCCTTGGCCTTCGATCACCTGCCATTCAGATGCACTCAGGCATGCAAAACAAAAGAGTATTAGTAACCATCATAGGAAAAATATTCAACTCAACATTTATATAAATGCATTTATAATTCTTGAAAGAAACAATTATATTAAAGCATTGCTCTTAACACATATCATACTTCATATATTGAATCTCATAAGATCATGATTAAACATTATCTAAATAAGTCAGGGTCAAACTAAGTCAAATAGTCAAAATAAGTCACGATCAAAATAAGTCAATGGTCATAATGAGTCATGATCAAAATAGGTCAATGGTCATAATGAGTCATGATCAAAATAGGTCAATGGTCAAAATGAGTCAATGTATGAGACGTGACATCAAATCGGCCCTAAGTAGTGTTTATGATAGATGACCGTCATTCGAAGTACTGAATGAGAATACTTTGGCCAAAGTAGTGAAATGTACGACTTCCACATAGATGTGAGTTAGTTGAGACTACACTGTTAGTTCATTGTGATGCTTATACTAGTTCGAGATTGTGAAATAGCAAGGTTCTAGTTGTGTAGGACACAACATTATGCTCAGTTGGTAATCGTTAACAGATACCCTACCAATCTCTTCTTTCGAAGGGAGGGCCATCTATCGAATGATAGGTGTGCGGGGGACCGCATTATAAGTCTGTGGTTGGCGGAAAAGCGCCCGAGTGATGTTTCTCCTCCACAGCAAGTGGTCGATGCACCAAGATTTGAAAGGAAAGGAACTTGGACCGTCTTACTACTATTTGTTCAAAAGCTCTCGAGCTATGTATGCAATTGTTTTACTTTTGTACTCTGATTTATATTTGCAATGAAAATGGAATTCATGTGGAAATATATTTTAACTTGTATGCATTTATCAATGAAGAAAGGAAAGATTTTGTTACTTGTTACCTTTATATGTTTGGAGTAAAATTGAAAAGAAAAAAAAAATTACGCAAAGGATAGGTCGTTACAACAATCTTGGATAAGAACTATTCCAAGATCAATTTGTTGATGGAGAAGATGAAGGAGTGTTGGGTTAAGACAGGATGCAGCATAGTCATGGATGGGTGGATGGACATTAGCCATCATCCACTCATTAATATCATGGTTACATGTATTGAAGGCCCATATTTTCTTAAGGCAATTGATTGTTTAGGGCATCGCAAAGATGCTGATTTTCAGTTTGAGGTCCTCAAGGAGGCTATTGAGGAAGTTGGGCCACAAAATGTGGTCCGAGTAGCGACAAATGTTGCACATGTGTGCAAAGCTGCGGGGAGAGTTGTTGAGGCTGCTTATAGGCATATTTGGTGGACTCCATGTTGTGTGCATGCCTTGAACAATGCACTCAAGGACATGGGGAAGATTTATTGGATTAGAGCATTGGTAAATGATGTGAGAGATGTGCAGATGTTTATCTGCAACCACCACACATCACATGCACTCTTCAAGACCTTCACTAAGGAGTTCTTGAAACCTACTGATACGAGATATGCTTCCTATTTCATTCTCTTGGAGAGAATGATTGAGTTGCAAGAGGCACCGCAACTCATGGTTATGATAGTAGATTGGAATAGGTGGGCTGAGTCTAAGACAGAGTAGGGGAGGAAAGTGAAGAATACGGTGAAGAGTGATGTGTTTTGGGGTGATGCAAAATATATTGTCACCATCATTAAACCAGTTTTCCAGGTTATCAGGTATGGGGATGTGGATGCACCTAACCTTGGAGAGGTGTATGAGTACATTGATTTTATGTTTGATCAGATGAGGGTTGTTGTGCGAGAGAGGGACCTCACATTAGCATTCTCCCACGAGCACATTTAGCCAATCATTCATAGGAGATGGGAGAAGCTCAACACTCCCTTGCACATGGCAGCCTAACCACTTAATCCTAAGTGGTAATTGACTAGGCCTGGTAAAGTGACACCGATATAGGATGCGGATGTGAAGGCAGGGTTCTTTAGGTGCATTGAGAGGATGTATGATGCTGTAGATGCTAGCACGATTCGCATTGAGTGGACCAAATTTGCCACTCTTAGGGGTTATTCAAATGCGGCCAAGATGGATATGCTAACTATGGCGCAGGAGGACCCAATTTTGTGGTGGACTTGCCATGGATCAGGATCTTTGACTACCACTCTAGCTATCTGATTCCAAACATACCTGGCTTAAGAAATTAATAACTCAGATTCAATTATGGCTTAAGAAATTGTGTTAGAATCATACTTGGATTACATAATTAGCAATAATGCAGATCTGAAAGTGTTTGATCAACAACTAAGAACATCAACAATCTCTGGAACTCCACCCTGAATGTCTAATTTAAGTCAACTTTCTGAGTTCAATGTAGCTCAATAATAATGTCATGTCCCCGAATTGGAGGTATGGTGATTTAATTAAATTATTTAATTAAGTTGTCCAAATTATTGATAATTTATGAGGATAGCTTAATTAATTATTTAATTAAATCAAGAGATGTTATTAAATTAATTATTTATTAAGTTATTCCCATAAAATAAAATATCAAAAGGGATGACTTATTATTTAATTAATTTAATAATAAAAAGTGACTTAAGTGACTTTATAATAAAGTCACTTAAGTAATAATCAAGAATCTTCTAGAAGTCTCTTGGTGATGAGGTTGAAAAAGTATAAAAAGAGGCTTGGGCTATGCATTTGGACATCTTGAGTTGCAAACACTTTTCTACTACACTGCTGAAGCTGAATGCTTAGCTTATTGTTTTTCAGTCTTCGTTTGTGAAAGACCAAACCTAGCTAGTTAAGTGCCAATTTCGGTTGTGCAACACCAACCCTAGTTGGATAGTGGAGGAAGATACTTCAGTCTTTCTCATTGGACTTATTGCAATCATTGGAGGTCATTTTTGGAGAGATTTATGAGATATTTTGAGGTCTGTAATTTTGCTTCAATCTGCAGACCAGCCATGGAAGGATTAGCATTTTCATTCATTACTCTTCATTGAAGCTTCATCTCTTTGTGGGTATTGGAGGGATCACTTTCTCTTGCGAAGACAATCATTTCTATAACAATTTTGGAAGCCAATACTGCTGTATTTATTTTTCTAAAAAGTTGCCAGGCAAACCAAGGGCGACCTCTTGGCAAGGGGGCGATTTTAGTTTTGGAGGCACAATAAATTCCAATAAAATTTGTGTGGCATTGCTGGGCATAGAGAAGGGTTGACACACCTTCTTGAAGGAAAAATTCAGCTTCATCAAAGAGAAACGAGCTTATTTGTGGGTGCTGCTACAAAACCAGGTTCTTCATTTCTGAAGTTATTTTGCATTTAGTGTCTCATTTACATTATGGATCATTTGCTGGTATAATCAGCATCACGACAATGTAATTACAGTTATATTATGAACAATCAAATTGCATATGTAAGGCTGTCATGAGTATGGTAGTTGGCATTGATAGTTTCAGTCATCTCTATATTGTAATAAGTCTGATTGCACTTCATCTACAGTTTGTAATCACTTATATTTCATTGCAATATCATATTGGAGATATAAGGAGTTTGCTGGTCATTAATTTGACAAAATGTCTTTTACATGTAATTGCATTACTTTGTGTTAGTTTTCATGCCAAGTGTTTGTGAAAATTCCTCTTGGCTGTAGGTGTGCATTTGCATTTAGAAATTCATTTATATGCACTTGAAAACACATAAAGAGTTGCATCTTCATTTTAGATAATTGCATAGTCATCTTGGAAGATATTTACAAGCATTTATTCATCATTGCATCAAGACAAAAGAAAGCAAAGCAATCTGAAGCTTATTATCAGCAAGTTGGGTGTTGCAAGCAAAGTGTTTGACAAAATTACTAAGGCTGCAAATCAGTGTTTTTATATCAGATTTGGTTAGGCACTTTACAAATAACCTTTGAATGAGATTACCTCCCTGATTGCCCTTGGGTGATCTTTCACACTTATAGACAATGTTCTCTCTGAGGGTTTTTGTCCTCAACAAACTTGAATCTTCAAACCAGCAAACACTTGCTTAGTTTCTCCAATTTGCACAAGTTTCAAGAAAATAAACAATGATAATGAAAAAGCCAATGCTTTTTTGCTTTATATACTCCCCAAATCCTCACTTGGCCAAATAATTAAATATAATATTTACTTTTGATGCTTTTAATGCATTTGGATTTTCAAATATAATAAATTAATAAAACACAGTGTTACCCCAAGTTTTCGGGACGGGGACGACATGGGACGGCAGGACGATTCCCCAAGTTTCCGATTTTTCAAGTCAAATTTGGGGATGGCGGGGGACGGCTATATAAAATATAGAAAAATTTAAAATATATAGGAAAACTTTAAATATTCATATGAAAACATGGATAAAGCATGCATATATACATTATAGAAACTTAGCATATAATATTTGTGTTAAGAATTCATTGTCAATACTCAATATGCATTCAAAATTCATAATTCATTATGTGATATTAAACATAGTACACTGTTGTCGTCCCCTAGCCATCCCCTGTCCCCAGGACGTTTCCGCGACGGGGACAGGGGGTTTTAGACCTGGGGACGCATCCCTGGGTAACATTGATAAAACATCATTAAATATAACACTATTAATTTCCATTTAACCCCGTATATCACCTTTTAATAAAGTCATCATTAATTGATAATATTATTAAAGTCAATTAACTTTAATAATATAATTAAATAATTAATTCCCATTAATTAACCAACACTAGCTCAAAAGAGTGATCCAATCACATTTTCCGGATGTAGGCATGATGATGACTGATCTAGACATGACTTACCATAAATAGTAAGTAGACAATATGATCAAGTGACTTACTATAAATAGTAAGTGTGAGAGAAATTGACCAAGATGACCTTCAGAAGGCCCACCACCAAAACATTGAGACATTGAGCAAAAGAATACTGAGATAAGCATCAAAAACCTATTGAGGAACTACTAATTACCCTCAAAAGGGTCCCCTAATCATCCCATTAGCCTACGGGGACCATATAGTAAGCTAACCACTGCAAAGATACATATCCCAGAAAAGAGGGGACATTACAGTCCGCCCTCCCCAAGATTGCTTGTCTCCAAGCAATCCTCACCTGAACAACCAGGCCTGTCCTGAATGTCGGGATCTCAAACCAGTTTGTGCAATGCTCTACCAAAACTCCACTGGAACCACCGAGAAAGATAGAGCTAAGCTTGGCAACCCTATCAATCGCTGTCTGCGGAAGAATTCAACTGCCAAGCATAGTAGATCTTAAAGCCCTTAACTCAACTGGAAGCTCACCATACTCATTCCCTACTGACTCCGTTGCGCAACTCTGATATAATCTTCACCAAGTTTAAGATGGTGAAGCAACACACTATAATTATCTCCAAGTATCATACCCCTCCATGGGTGTACACCACCTAGATCCCATGAAAAAATTGGAATTTGTCCTTCCTATCTCCTGATGGCTCCTACTGCACCATTCTAACTACACCAAGAATGCCAAACTGCTCAAAATCTGCTCCTATATCATGTATCCCAACAACATGATTATCCTATAGAAGCAACTCAGAATACCTGTAAGATTTGTCCCCTTCATCCATAGAAGGAAACACCTCATACCAACCATCCATCTCACACTTGCGTGTCTTTTGCAACATAGTCAAATCAAATGTGAGTAGGCTAAAAATAAAAATATATGCATACCACATAATGTACACATTGTGGAATGCATCAACAATCTTTGTTGGGAGTCTTGATCCAATACTAGGATCCCAAATCCTACAATTATCACCATACACACAAAAGTTGGAAGGAAGATCAAAACTTCTCAAATTACCATCAACAATCTCACATTCCCCTTTTAAGTGACTTATACAAATGATGACAGCAGTGATAAATCTGAAAATCAGATTCATAGCTATCTTTGGAATGCTTTCACTATCATAGACTGATAACACCTCCTTAATACCCAACCTCCAAGTGCTATAAAGGCAGTCCCGTGCACACAAATTCATGCAATCAGCTACAATCATCAATGTAACATCTGAAAATATGAAAGTTAGCAACATCAAATGATTGCAACAACCATTAATCACCAATGTGGAAGTTAGAAACAAATAAACCATGACTGGAAACTCTTCCATAATACGCTGCATACTTCTGAAATGATCCAACCCTTGAGAATCCCCCCATAAATAATCGGGAAACATCCTTCATGTTCCTGCTGCTATAAGGTTTCTTTGGAGTTGCTATCTAGTTGATTCCTCTCATACTAGATGCCATAAACAATTGGGAAACATCCTTCTTGTTCCTGCAGCTATAAGGTTTCTTTGGAGTTGCTATCCAGTTGATTCCTCTCATATTAGATGCCACATTACATATCATGCAAGGCTGACCCAAAGTGAACTCATTGCCACAAGATGAGAGATCTGCTGCTGTCATAACTTGGAAATTGTGATTCTTGTATGGAGGACAGCCCTTTATTCTTGATACCCAATATCTTAATGGAGCCCCCAGATCCCATACTCTTGTGTGTAGGCATGCATGGATTCCTTCACCTTTCTTATGATGCTTCCATTGATGAAAACAACTTTGTAATGACAAAGTACAAAACATCAATCCACTGAAATCATGATTACCTTCATGCATTGGGTTATGATCCAAAAGACAATCAAATTGCTTACCTTCAATTGTTGATTTGAGAATTGCAAGAAGCTCAAACCAAACATTTTGCTCAAGTGCATAATCCTCAACGAAAAATTTCTGTAAATCAAACCTATATGTTTCATGAATTGAAACAATCTGCTCATAGACTACATTAACATCATCAGAATGATCAAAAAGCTTATCAATAGTTGCTGATTTGAAAATTTTAACATGCTCCAAACCATCATTCAAATCAAGTGGGGCATCTTTCTCATGCACATCCTGGAACTCCACCTCGTAAAGTGGGTTATCATAAGGTTTTTCTACTTTCATCTCAAAGAGTCAATTATCAAAAACTTGAAAGTTATTTTCAACATTTGGTTTAATCCAATCAACCACATGATCTAACCCTCCTTCACAAGGAGGCTCTATGTTATCTTCTTCAAGAGGACTCAAATACTCTTCCTCTACAACTACTTTAGAAATTTCAACTTCATCATCATTTTTTTTTATTCTAGCATCTTCTTTTCTAACATTTCCTTTGTGCTAGTTTCTTCGTATATTGCAGTTTCAAGATCCACCTGAGTTCTTTGATGTGGAGTCTTCCGCTCATCTTCTTCCACAATTCATTTTATATGTTTGGATTTTGCAACTATCTTAAGATACTCCCTTTTAATGTCTGGGTCCTTTATCAAATTAAACAATTCTTGCATCAACTCACATATAGACTTATCAACTGTAGTCATCTTTAACCCTGAAGCTGATCAATGAGTGTCCCACCTTGTTTGACTAATTTTTTTTTAAACGATATTCTTTGTTTGACAGATTGGCTGCAATATCCCACACCTTGGATAGAAATTTTTGTACGATTTATTTCAATTAGATTGACAATGCGAGCATGTTGTCAATCGTTGCCATATTCTTGTGCCAATACATAAATTCCAGCTGTCAAGTAAATGCATAGACTATTGCACATTAGGAATACTTAGTCTAAAATCACTGCAAACATCATACTCAATATTCCATTTAGAGGAAATAATATAAACTTCTTTCTAGATGCAACACCACACTCAGAGATCTGATTATATAGATATTTGTATTTATAAGTCTTAGAACATCTTGAATGTTCATGTGATTTCCCAAAATATTAAATACTTGGAATATACAACTTCAGAAATGACAACTGTAATACTCGAAATAACATTTCTATCATTTTCATTAATGCAAAGATATTAAACAATGCACATCCATACCCTGTTCTGAATAACTGGCGGCAAAACCCAACGAATCTCCAAGAAATGCTGCTACAGTAGATATAGGAATATATATTTCCTGAAAAGTGTGATTGAAGCCAAATAGAATCCTCAAGCAGCTATAGTGAAATAACATTTCATTAAGTCAAACTCATACGTTGACCTTAGTATGAGCAGTAGATATAAATTATGGCTATGGCTCTCAACAACATACACGGCTTGATAAATAAGCTATTGGTGACATGCTCGACACCATTCAAGCTTCTACGACAACCTAATATCTGTCGGCACCTTAGCAATCAAAAATCCACATTCCTCTCTTTTTGGTCTCCATCGATGCTTCCAAACTTCAGCGGTCAATACAGGAAGCAGGCAGCAAGGACCCAATACAACTCCAAAGATTAGTGTTGACTGTTTTAACACTTCCAAACTTCCTCGTAATCCCTCCAAATCACCTCCTGGCGGCAACGGATGGAAATATTATCTCCAGTTACCATGAAGAGATATGACCCCAAACTATCATCCATGACTGGATTAAAAAATGAGTAGCGACCCCTTTCAATGTTGATGGCTACTTATAAATATATTAAAATAGGCCGAATGAATCTGAATTTCATTTCCATGCAAGCACTCTAGCATAAAACTCCCAAATACTCCAGCCTCCTAGAATTGCACGACACTTTCATCTTTTCTGAACTATGTGCTGGAATTATTTAGATTTTACGTCCATAGACTGTAGGTACTAGCATTAGTGAAATTGCCCTCATTAAATGATGAAAAAGTACGATAGGATTTCCTTTGCTATAATATTTTTATGTATCCAAAAACCTCTGCAAATAATGGACCAAATATCTTGAAATTTGTCAAACCCTAGCAATTTGAAAATTTTCTCTTTGAAAACCCCTCAGGCTGGCAGGAAAATGTTGTGCTCTTATACCACTATAATAACCCCCTCTGATCTAGGGTTTTTACCAGGAAATACAGAAAATATAGATATTTGCAAAATAAACCAATTCCAAATAGTTGCATGAAATTAATAACTCAGATTCGATTATGACTTAAGAAATTGCATTAGAATCATACCTGGATTACATAATATGCAATAATGTAGATCTGAAAGTGTTTTATCAGCAAATAAGAACATCAACAATCTCCAAAACCCTATATGATTCCACCTTGAATGTTTGATTTAAGTCAACCTTTTGAATTCAATGTATCTCAATAATAACCTCTGAATGAGATTATATCTCTGAATGCTCTTGGGTGATCATTCACACCTGTAGACACTGTTCTCTCTGAGGGTTTTTGTCCTCAAAAAGCTTGAATCTTCAAAACGAGCAAACCCTTGCTCAGTTTCTCCAATTTGCTCAAGTTTCAAGAAAATAAACAATGATAATGAAAAAGCCAATGCTTTTTTGCTTTATATACTTTCCAAATCCCCACTTGGCCAAATAATTAAATATAATATTTACTTTTGATGTTTTTAATGCATTTGGCTTTTTAAATATAATAAATTAATAAAGCATCATCAAATATAACACTTTATTAATTTCCATTTAACCCCTTAAATCACCTTTTAATAAAGTCATCATTAAATAATAATATTATTAAAGTCAATTAACTTTAATAATATCATTAAATTATTAATTCTCATTAATTAACCAACACTAGCTCAAAAGAGTGATCCAATCACATTTTCCGAATGTAGGCATGATGACGACTGATCAAGGCATGACTTACTATAAATAGTAAGTATAGGCAATATGACCAAGTGACTTACTATAAATAGTAAGTGTGGGAGAAATTGACCAAGATGACCTCCAAAAGGCCCACCACCAAAACATTGAGTCACTAAGCCACAGAATACTGAGATAAACATCAAAAACTTGCCGAGGAACCACTGATTACTCTCAGAAGGGTCCTCCTAAACATCCCATTAGCCTACGGGGACTAGATAGTAGGCTAACCATTGCAAAGATACAGATCCTGAAAAAAGGGGACATTACAAAACATCTATTGTAATGATAGAAGTAGTCCTTGGGGGCTCATGTTGAGTCTTCCTTCCTTTTTTCACTTGTGCATGTTCATTCTATCTTTTATTTCTTTTGGAGAGGTCGTTTTTCCTATGGGTTTTCCTCCTTAACTTCAGTTGTGAGAGATTTGTTTATACATGGGTACCTAACATGGCCTTGTAGCTGGACCCACCCTTGAATGCTTGAATCTTTGCATGTTTTATCATTCTCCCTAAGTTGCACTTGGGGGGGTGTTGATGTGAATATGGTATATTGCTGAACTAGTTCCTCATTGTATATTGTATTAGTTTCACTTATGCATCTAATGAATTATTTTGGCTTCATAGCATTTTTTATTGCTTCTCTCTTGTGTGGAAGATTTTTTGAATTGCAAGTGATCCTTGACTACTATGGGATTGATCAACAAGTCTTACATATTATTGTTTGGTTTCATACATGATTGGAAACCTACATATAGCTATAATAAGGAGGAAAAGAGCTATCTTATATATTCTATTTTTAATTGTCTCTCTCTACAAAAACACTATGGATAATGTTGTGATATTGTTCACTCATAGATTTAATTTTCTTAATGCTTCTTGGAGCCAAACTTACTTGTTTCATGATAAGGTATGAAGTAATTGAACAATGTCTTTCTCATATGTAGGGTTTTGTTGCACCTGCAAAATTTCTCTGTTTTTTTATGTTTTAGCTTATTGAATTGAATGATTTTTAATTTTATATCATTGGAATTCATTTTATGATATGATGATGCAGTTTCCAAACACCGCCTTTATGGATATCATTATGTGTACATCTAGGGAATGCGATTGTGGCTTGGATTGACATACTTTTATCAAAACGTAGATTTAGGTATCAATTACTTTCTCATTTTTAGTCCTTTTTAAATGTAAGATGTCTATTCTTGCTTTAGAGAAGACAATATTTCTTGACTGTTTGCATGTGGAAGGGAATCTAAGAGATCAAATTTCTAGGAGAAACTTGATAATGGTTAGTTGAAAAATAAAATTGGACTTTTTATAAATAGTAAATGGGTCTGTTCTATTCATACCAGGCCTTTATCTGCTTTAAAAATGATTGAGTGTGTCTTTTCCTTCAAAATCATCCAAGTCTTGCACCAACCCTGTACGATTGAAGTAGACCACAATTGAGTGTATTTATTCCCTTAAAATCACCCAAGTCTTGCACCAGCCTTCTACAATTCAAGTAGACCACAACCAGATTTGGATTTGTTATGTTAAATGACTGACATTTCAAATCGTCCATTTTTATCCATTTCCCTGGGATTTGAATATATTGTATTCATGAAACCGCAATGATTTACCACATGAGAACAGTAAATAGACACAAAGTTTTGAACTCACATATGTTTTTTCTAACAGAAAAGAGGTAGGATTTCTAGTCATTTAGATAAAGCTCTCATATGATAGTTGATAGGATTTATAGGTATATACCTACTTATATGCCATATTTGACTATATTCGCTGTCTATCAAGTGATTACACATTTACCTTTAAAATATTTAGATCAAAAACTATTTGTAGAACTGATATACTTGCCTTTATAATATCTGGTGTGAAAGAAACAAATACAGAAACAAAAGGCCAAGCTGAGATAATGATATATATTTGAATGTGAGTGTTTTTTAAGCATCAATTAAGCCTTTTTATGCATTAAGAACCTATTTACATAATAACTTATTTTGTTAAAGTTGTTAATCGATTGATATCTGAGTAATTAATTTATTTGATCTGTCATACAATACTGACTTGGTAATATTTGAATCTGCAGTAACCTCTCTTTACAACTGGCTTTGGTATTTGGTGTTTTGTACTGCATATGGATACAAATATGTGCAATAAAGAACAAGGTATTGTATTTTGTCAAATGATATGGAATTGTACTGTTACATTGTTCAAAACAATGTTGATCTATCAATATACAAATATGCTTCATTTTTTTTCAATAATGGTTGCATTGGGTACTAATTCCTTTCCATTGAGCTGGCCAATATACATGCATCAGAATACAGGAAAGTTGTAACTAAAGCCTCTCAAACAATAGAGAAAATCTTTGTAAAACTTCAATCTTATAGAAATTAAATATTAAATAGTACTTATATAAAGATACAAGATGAGCAATACAATATTCTGTCAGCTGCAACAAAAAAATTCCAGTATCATATCATTAAACGAATGATTCCATCAAAGAGGCAAATCTAGTTTGTCTTATAACTTATAAGTTGTTCTCACTATAAACTTAAGGTTGGATGTTTTGAATAATTTGCTCAAACAGTCAGTTCCTCCTTGGACTAATGCCAAGGAAACAACATACATAAATTTCAAGACCGCACATAAGAGGTTTATATATTGAAAATTGGAGAAACAAAGATGGAGCTTTTGAGAACTAAGAACAGGGACACAAACTTGCTCAGGAAAGACAGCTGTATTTTCATCGACTTTAGAATATGTTAGGCCCAAGAGGGGCTGAATAGAAATATATTTTATTGCATATCAAAAAATTACATATGTTTACATCTTTATTTTCTAGGTAGAACATAAAGTTTTGTTATTGTGACAAGTCTTAAATTTGTTTATGCTAATCCCCTTACCTTGATAGGCTTCAAACTTTGATATTGACCTTGTTACCTTGATAGGTCTCAAATTTGATAATGAAGTTGTTGCTTTGACAGGTCTCAAATTTTGATAATGAGCTTGTTACTTTGATAGGTCTCAACTTTTGACAATGAGCTTGTTGCTTTGATAGGTCTCAATTTTTTATAAGGAATCTGTTACTTTGATAGATCTCAAATTTGGAGAATGAGCTTGTTGCTTTGATAGGTGTTGGCGTTTCAATTAGCACCTCTGGAGTGCTTATTGGAAACAGACAGCTATGCATAGAATTAACTGCTCTTCAAATTAGGAGGGGAAGCTCCCTCTTTTTCTGATGGTTGCGTAAAAGTAAAATGGACTAAGTTCCTATCTTTTTTACTCAGCGGCAGGGCACAAGGGTGCATAAACACAATGCGTTGCAGCTAAGGTTTTCTCTAGTTTCTGCAGATCTTAACTACAACTAGGCTAACTTTTAATCTATCCTATTTCCTCTAGAGAAACAGAGCAAGAGGATTTAGGAGCGGGAATGGAATGGTTCAATCACTTGGACGAATTGTCTCTCAAAATGTATCTGAAGGCTCTGAACTTCCAGATTTATACCGAAATAGAACTCATGCAAGTAATCATCAAACGGTAGGCTAGATCTCAGGATTCCCAAGGAGGTGCAGTGCTCTTTCCGAGGTGTAGGCTGAAAGGTAGACTCCTAGAAACAACAAATGACGATAATCCTACTCTTTAAATTCCCAAGGAGGCGCAATGCTCTTTCCGAGGTGTAGATTGAAAGAAAGATTATTGGAAACAACATACAATGATAGATCTTGAGGCTTTTGGATCAAAGGCAAGGTAGCTCTCTTGATTTATTATCTCAGCTTTGATCAAAGATTACACTTTGGGACAGCAACTTGTGTGAAAGAGACAATCACACAAGAAACGATCAACCAATAAAACATGAACATAGATTGAACACACCTATCTGAATAGAAAGAACGCAAGTTGTGCTCAACGTTTAGCTATAACAAATATGATCAAGAACATATACTAAGTGAACAAAGTTGAAGGCTTTTTAGCTCAATGTTTTGCTACCATGAAGTAAAGTTAAAATACAATGAGCAAAGGCTCTTATTTATAGAAGCTCAAAAGAGTAGGCAACCCTAAAATCTCCTTGAGTTAACACTTAGTTCTTGCCAATCTGCAAGATTTATTCCTATGTCTAAAAGTAGGTAACCTAATAGTTAACTGGAAAGTCTACTTCAATTAATTGATTCAAAACTAAAAGAGAACACTAATATACAAAAGTGCCTCCAAAATAGACATGCACAATTAGTGGGACAGTGAGTTAACTTGGAAAGAGGCATCAAGTTAACTCTCGTGTCATAAATGCTATTTTGGAAGAGTAGGATGTCCTAACTGAGAGTTCACACCTCATCAACTCGAGTCATCATTTCCTCTAACTATTCGTTGACTGTCTCTGCTTCTGGACAACTGATGCTTTGCAGGATGATGACGTGTTGTCGCAACATCTCCTCGCCACTCGCAATCTGCTCTTGATATCCAATCTTCTTTGTAGCTGCGTTGTCCAACCTTGTTGACATGACTGCAATCTGACTTACCCTGCAGTCAGCAAGATCACCGCAAAAACTACTACAGATGAGGTCCTAAAACTTCATTTGCATGTCACCGAGACTCACATAGTCACCATCTTCACGTTTGATACTGGCAAGGAATTGATTGGTAACTTTGGCGGCTCTGTAACTGGAGTGATGACCTCTGTTTCTCCCGCAGCTTTGTGCTTCTGACGCTTTTCTTGATTCTTCTCAATGAAAGAGTGTTGTATGATGAAACAGCTAAGTTTGGCTACAAACACTCTGGCTATGAGAAATGCACACGAACTCGTTGCACACGCAGAGCTCCAACGATATTCAATCCTCTAAATTGGCCTTGGAAGGCTATCAGATATACGAGGTGAAACCATATGGAACCAATGGACTTTGAGTGTCTATGCCTGTCAATCTGTCCAGATCGACCTCTGGGTGTGCTCGATGCAGATCGGTCTCTATCGTTTTCATGAAGTCATGAACCAAGACCATTTTGGTCTTGTATTCGACCTGGGAGAACTGCATTCTGAAAACCTTGAAGATTGATTGGGCACATGATACTGTTCAGACAACTTTTCTGCAATTGCTAAAAATAGCCTCACCGAAGGGTAATTTTTATGAAAATTTATGAGACATGGGTTTTGTTGAGAATAATTTTCTGAATGGACCCAGAACGTTAGAAATTCCAAAAAGTTACTTTTCCTCGTACATGCAAGAGCCCTTTAGGGTAGAAGTTTTAGAGGTAGCAGAGGCTTATTTTTCCCGAAAAAATATGACACATGGGTATTATAGGTGCTTCAAAGCTGAACAGACCCAATTTGTCTGATTTTTGAAATTATGACTTTTTCCAGAAACCCTAAACAAAGGATAGCAGGGCTACTTTTTCTGGAAGAATCTGACACATGGGTTTTTGTTGAAACTGTTGTGTTGATCATACCTAGAAGGTCAAATCTGTGAATAACTGACATTTACCTGGACATGCAAGAAGATCTAAGACAAGAATAGAGGAAAAAAAGGGGACGAAGTTTGGAAATTATAAACTGCCTCTCTAAATCTTCAAGAAAATCACGCCTGGAGATGTAAACCCTAATATACTGCTCTTCTGTGCAACCTGTTCTTGAAAACATGAAGAATGTTGAGAATGCCCTCTGTCAGATCTTCAAACGACTTTGGAGAGGAAAACTACTTGTTCTTGAGCTTTAGCCTACAAAGAAAGATAATGAATAATGATGCCTAAGCTTGATAAATAGTGTTTGATGTTGAATCAATCATGTTTAGTCGCCAACACTTGATTGAGGAGTCAATTTGCCTGATCAGAAGTTCTTAGAGATGATTTCCACCAATTTGGGGACATTTTAGACATGAAAAGGCTTTCAAAATAGACAACTTCAGTCAACTAAGCATATTTTGACTTTAAACATCCAAGTTGAGGAGTTGAACATTTTTCATTCCTCTTCTATGACAAAGTGCCTCTATTCAATCCTTGATTCCGGTTGCTCGGTTGATCCTGAAGTGCTTGTTGATGTGTTTTTCGTGACCGCACCAACGTAGAATAAAGTTGCCAACGACTTCCCTATTCTCTCTTGATCAAAGTATTCCGCACGCTAAGATTGCAAGAAAGTTCGTGCGTTCAACTCCAAGGTTCTTTCAGTGCGAATAGGCTCAGTTGGCTCGATGTGATTTGCTGGTATTTCAAGGGGACTTACGGAATTGTTCAATGGCGGAGAAAGGAATTCAAATGCTCGAAAGATTTGTCTATGAAGTTCTTGTTTCCTAAACTAACTAGAAAGTACTGAATTGAAATGGTTGTAAGGTTAAGAAGATTCTAATCTACTCTAAGGTGTGGGATATGGAGCTCAACTTCAGCAAACTTCAACCAAACTTTGCTTTGCCTCACATCGGACAGCTTCCACGGAGTCGGTGCAATCTTCAAGGGAAATGACTAAAGATGTTCAAACCACCTCTTGACATGAAGATACCATCACAACGACGCATACCATCATTCAAATTGTGATTGAAGTTAAGTGCATGATATTCCAGTTGACCACACAAGGCGCATTCACCATCAGCAAATACACTAGTGGTATGGATAGACGAAGTTGCTTAGATCAAACACCACATTCCATAGTTAACATCTACTTGCATGGAATGAAAACTATACTACTAAGAACTACTTTACGCTACCACTTGAATCGGAAGGACGAAGAAACCTTGCTAGCTACTCACAACAAAGACGAAATTCACCATCAATGAAAAAATCTTTTATTGAGAGAGTGTTCACAACAATTTCTTACAAAGTTTTCAAAGGGAAAACTTTCCCTCCTCTTCAAACTACACTATCAATCTATACTAAGCTACTTCTAAGTTGTCCCTCTACTCTATGTCTACTCTAATCTTCTCTACTGTCTACTGAATGTACAAATGAAGGGGGACTCCCCCTTATATAGCTGGCCAAGTCCAACGGACGGCTCAGATTACAATCGACTGGATGGCCCAGATCGTGCCACCTCAGCCCTAAATAAGATTCGCCCTAAAAACCGCCACAAAGGAGAGTGGGGTAATAAATGAGCCATTAATGGCCACCACCTCTCTAGAATATTCCATCTTTGAAACGCGTTCACACTGTTCTCGATCTTCGTGTTCAGCCAATTTTGTTGATCATTTGGAGGAGGGTAAAAGAGTCTTTAAGATTGCCTCCTCAGATAATAAAATTTTGATAGAATCTGGAGTTCGACTGCTCTTGATCTTCTTCTTGATGTTGTTCTTCAACCTTGCTCGAACTTCCATCTTGAGTTTTGAAAACACTTCTTCTCTGTTACTTGAGTTGGGTACATACGAAGTTTCAACACTTAGCCATTTTCTCGCAACTTTTCTTCCTTCGTGACTTATCATCTTGAACTACTTGCTTCAAATCATCACCGCCTGGCCTCGACGTTCCTCCTGCAAAACAAGCAAGGAGAAGGGTACCAGAACATTTCATAATATAAATTCAACTTTCTTACCTGATTTTCACGCTTTGATCTTCAAGGGCTCATCGTTTTTCCTTAGCCAACTTTGCGTTCAAATTCTTCATGCCTAAGCCAAATTTTCAACCCATCCTGCATTCTTCCTAGTGCACTTCACTTTGATATTTCATCCAACTTAGACTCGAGAAGAGATGCCTTCATCAAGGACTCAATAAAAAAATCGTCTAGGTGATCATTTTCAAATTCATCCACCAAGGCATTTTATCTTCAACAACACCATTTATTCCTTGCCTTAGAAAAATTTCAAATTTCCCTTAGGAAATTCATCAACCTGGTGCCCATCGAAAATCATCATTTTGGAAAAACCAAAAGAGTGTGGAAAGTTTGGAAATCACTTCCTCACTGCGAAAATCCAGTACCCAAAAAATTTCTCGTTCAGAAAATGTGAAATTTATGTGTCCCCGACGAACGGGTTGGTTTTAATTTTATTTTAAACTTTGAATTTCTAACCTTAGGAAATATTTCCTCTGCCAAGTTTTCCATGCTCCAACAAAATTTTATCAAACTCAGACAATTTCATCCACCTCTGGCGATTTTATCACTTTGGCAATTTTATCACTTAGAAGAGTTTCATTACCTCACCCTTCAGGCCTAGCGTACTTGACTAGGAAAATAGATTTCCAACACTTAGAATAACATATTTCCCCACGCCTTGATTATTTTTTTACCCACTCTTCATAGCCAAATTCCCACTTAAATTTCCTTAGGCCTACATGTCTTAGAAAATATCAAGTCAAATATTCATGACTTAGTGTATTCCTTATTCCTCTAAGTTAGGCGTACATATCATTTGTTTTTACATGCCATGGCCGACTTTTCACTTGTCTCCATTCTTATTTTGTCTTTATGTGAGTCATCTTGGGCGGACTTTGGAGGAGCAGAAGGACTTAACTTAAGTCCGCCATCAACATTTTCTTTTCTTCATGCTTTGAGCGCCTTAGAAATATTCCAACATCTTTATTTGACTTAAGGCGTATATTGAGACCCTCAACCTTTAATTTTTATTTTTTTATTTTTTACTTGCCTTGGAGTTATATCATACGCCTTTGACTTTCTCCCGAGTTTAGCTTTTAATTTGGTAATATTTCCTCAAGCGCATTGCTCCTTACGGGCTTTTATTCTGAAATTTTGTTACATTAAGCTCTCCAGGCGCAAATAAGAGTATTCCTCAAGGCGCATATTGCAGGGGAAGCTTCAGATTTTAATCACCTCCTGCAAGTCATCAGCTTTTCTTTAACCCAGGCGCATATGAGGAGTTGATCTTCAAATTCGTAGCACTTAAAATAATCCAGGCGCATATCATTTCTTATACTTCCAGTTCCGCAGCTCTTTGATGCTTTCTCTTGCCTAGGCGCATATGAGGAGGTGCTCCTTCAAATCTCAAAATACTTAGAACATTGTGGAGTCTCAAAGCTGGGCGCATATCATGTGTCAAGCTTCAAAAAAAAAATTTTAACCATCTTTAAGTCTTTAGGCGCAAATTAATGGATGAGCATTGAATTCTCATGACTTAAAGATCCGCTCTTTCTTTTTTTTTGAAGGCGCATTTCACAGGGGCTCCCTTAAATATCCACGCCTGACACTTTTCTCCAATTCCTCTTCAAGGCGCAAACAAAGGTGCCTGCTTCTAATTTCGCCCCTGCCTTCATCAAATTCGTTAACTCACCCTCATGACTTTGAGCGCAAAAAAATACGTGGTCTAGCCTTTTAATGTCATCACTTAGGCGGACTTTCAAATCATGATCCCCCTGGGTGCAAGTGGCCATGCGAGCTTAGAGGCGCAAATTCAATATTGAGCTTTTAACTTTGTCAAATTCGAATTTTGAAGCTCATCATCTCTAATTTTCCTGGGCACATATCATGTATGGAGGTTTCAGTTTGCGGCGCATTTCACACTGGCAACCTTTAATTTCACCACTGGCGCAAATCTCCTCCTGTACTTTGAGTTTTTGTCCTAGGCGCATATGGCAGGTGGGACTTCAAGTTTTAATGACTTAGAATATTTTCGAGCTCTTTCTTACCCAGGCGCATATCACCAGTCGAGCTTCCAATTTTATTCCAACGCATTTCCATTTTAGTCATTGAGCCTTTAGTTATACCATAGGCACATTTGAGTAGGTGAACTTTTACTTTCCATGCCTTAGAACATTTTCTCCAGTCCTCACATTGCCAAGCGCATTTCCACCCCAGAGCTTTCAGTTCCGGCACTTAGCAACCTTTTATCACATCCTTTGAGCTGGGCGCATATAAAGGGGTGGAACATCAAGTTTTGACACTTAGAGTTTTTTTTTTTCTCATGACTTCAACTTCAAGGCGCATTTGATAGCAGCAGCTTTGAGTTTGAGTGCTCTCTTAACTTGCTAAGGCGCAAATGGTGGTGTGCACTTTGAGTTCAAAACACTTAGACTATTTTCAAGTTTTTACTTCTCCCTCTAAGGCGCAAAAGCTAGCTCCAACCTTCAGTTTGACTTGCCTTAGAATATTTTCTTTCTTGTGTCTCCTTCTTAGGCGCATTTTGGGGGGCCTACTTCCAATCTTCAACACTTAGAAAAATTTTCTCATTTTCAGCCTCTCAAGGCGGATTTGGCCTGTGAACTTCAAATTTCAAGTGCTTAGAGAATTTCCACAAATCTTCGGCTTTTAAAGGTGTTCATCACTAGCTGGATTTGAAAATTCATCAATTTTAGTGAATTTTATGCTCTTTGCCTGATTTAGGGCAACTTGATCATGCTAACCCTAATTTGCTATTTTTAGAAAATTCTTCAAATTTTGTGCTTTGGATTGACTTTTGACTCCAGAAAGCCTGATATTGCTTTGTTCTGAACCTCGGGATGTGTTTGTGCCACTGATGCCTGGTATCTGTCTGTACCTGCTATTCTTAGCAGCTTGCTAAAAATAGAAACTGCTCAAAAAGTCTTCAAATTTCATGTGTTGGATGCTTGAAGCATGGTGATCGTGGCTGGATGCTGTTTTAGAGTGACGGCCCTGTTCCGTCCTTGATTTTAGGAAACCCTAATTGACCTGCCCCAGCCTGCTAAAAATAGCAATTATCTGATTCTTCATCCTCTGCAACTCCGTTTGATCTGAAATTCGCGCCAAGGGGTATTTATTACTTGCTTAACCCGTTCAGACTGAAATTTCGCAATGACCTATTTATAGTTGCTCCTGAAGTGACTTACTACTTATAGTAAGTGTTCGTTTCTGAGACTTTCCTAGCCCCGTTTGAAATTTGGATAGTGCGCCCGTTGTTGGTGAATTTTCCCGTTTGTGCTGACGCTTGAGATCGACTTTCTATTTATAGCCTGCGTCTGGAACACCTTACTAAAAATAGCAAGTTCTCCGATTGCCTTCAAATTTTGCCAGCAGACCTCCTGAAAGATGCTGACCATGATGGATACTTCAGTTTTAGGGAACTTTGTCGTTTGACTCCTCGTTTTTAGCTCTCAAGCTTGAAACCCTAATTTTGTGCATGTTCCTCAGACGAGCTCCGTTCGACCCCGTTTCAGTTGCATGTTGGTCAGTTTGCAGTTCCGAAGTGCCGAGTTGCTGCCCAAGTGGTACCTGCTAAAAATAGAAAGCGGCCGGAAAAGTGACCGACCGGCTACTGGATGATCTTGCATGTCATACTGCCCGAAAAATCTTGAAAAACCCAGAAAAATCTCCAACATGCGAGCACTGGCTAAAAATAGTAAGTTTCTGAAAAGTGGTCAGTTCCATTTGCATGTTACATCGTTGCGAAGCTCTTGGAAAACCCAAAAGGAATATGGCGACATGCGCTGAAAACGTTCGTATGCAAACCCTAATATCGGCTTCCAAAGGCTGAGTGCTGAAAGTCATCGTCTCGTTTTGCATGTCATATCACTGCGAAGGTCTCAAAAAACCCACAAGGAATCTCCAGACATGCATTGAAAAATTCTACATCTAAGCCCTGAAAATTGCCTCTAAAGGTGGAACTGCTAAAAATAGCAAGTTGTCCGTTTTAGTTCAAATTTAACCTGTGAGTAGCCTGATGTGCTCTGGACGCAGTGTGACTGTCAGAATCTCAAATATGCTGAAGGATTGCCTGTAATTGCACACTTACTAAAAATAGTAAGTAGTCAGAATCTGATGAAAATTTGCTGGGAGCTTGCTGGAAGCATACTGACAACAATGTTAAGCTCAGTTTTCAATTTTTTCACTTCGTTCAACCTTGGACTGACCAGGAAAGATGAAACCCTAATTTCAGACTTGGCCAAATTTCACTCGTTTAAGTTCAAAGACGGGAACGTCTCGGAAAGATAGATAGTAGAAAAGAGAGACAACAACAAAACGACCCAAAAGCAAAGCCAAAATTAGGGGGTCCCCATTTGCAACGGGGCGATGTGTGAAAAACGTCACAACAGTGCTGCTAACAGATTCATTGCAGAGTTGAATCAACTCTGTAGAAGTGTGCTTGGGAGCTACAAAGCTCAAAACTTGAGTCTAATGCCTCAAATTCTTGGGCGCCTTTTCCCAAAAGGGTGCTTTTTCTATCAGACTTAGTGTAATGACCTATCCCTTGTGTAAATTAATTTTTTTCCAATTTTACTCCAAACATATAAAGATAACAAGTAACAAAGGCAATACAATAAAAAATTTCCTTTCTTCATTGATAAATGTATACAAGTTACAATATATTTCCACATGAATTCCATTTACATTGCAAATATAAATCAGAGTACAAAAGTAATACAATTACATACATAGCTCGAGAGCTTTTGAACAAATAGTAGTAAGAAGGTCCAAGTTCCTTTCCTTTCAAATCTTGGTACATTGGCCACTTACTATGGAGGAGAAACATCACTCGGGCGCTTTTCTGCCAACCACGGACTTATAATGCGGTCCCCCGCAACATCCATTATTTAATAGATGGCCCTCCCTTCGTCGAAGAGATTGGTAGGGTATCTTTTCACGATTACCAACTGAGCATAGTGCTATGTCCTACACAACTAGAACCTTGCTATTTCACAATCTCGAACTAGTACAAGGATCAAAATGAACTGACAGTGTAGTCTCAACTATCTCACACCTAAATGAATGTTGTACATTTCACTACTTTGGCCAAAGTATTCTCATTCAATACTTCGAATGATGGTCATCTATCATAAACACTACTCAAGGTTGATTTGACTTAAGGCTATCTTACTCTACGCGTAGGCTGTCCTTCAATGGGTATTCAGTCACCCCAGACATCCTACATCAAACTATTTACTTAGAAATGAAACAGTCTACAAATGTGTATTGTCCCCAATTTAGCCTATGCCCTTCATTTGGATTTATCCTATTTCCGGAAATCCATAGGCTACTCAGATGTGCAAATTTAGGGTTTCCACTTTTAGTAAGTCTTGCTTCCAGCTCAGTACAACTTTCTGTTGGTTTTGAGGTGAACTTACTATTTTTGGCTTTGGCTATTTTTAGTAAGTCTAATTTTGGCAGTGGTCTAGTTGGCAGCACTTCAGTGAGTTCTTTTGTTGGAGCAGTTGAGTATTTTGGTTTTGGCTTTAGAAGAGTAATTTTTGGAGAAATAGTATATTTCAAGGCATTAAAGTTTTAATTTCAAGTTGACCCTTTGGCCTAGTGCATTAACTTAAAGTTGTTTTAAAAGGTGGACATGAAGGGGGGACGCTTCATGAAGTAAATATTTAGTATTTTCTAAAGTTATTTAATGCCTTGAAGTGGGACGCCATATTGAGGAGAAATAAAGTGTTTTTCAAAATTGAATTATTTCAAAAAGTGAATGGGCATCCCTTTCGGAGGGAAAAAAGATGGAAGTTGAAAAACCAACAGTCATCTTCAATTCTATAAAAGCAGGCCATTGTCATTCATTTCTTATCTTTGGAAAATTATATCGAAATGTTGTTGGATTGAATTCAAAACCCAGCTAAGGGGAAGCTTAGCAATTCTACTCCATTCTTCAGGCCTGCAACTATGGTTCCCTAGATGGTGGATTGAGAGTGTGCTTCATTCAGAAGTGCATATTGTGCATCAACGTTGAAGAATTTGGTAATAATTTCTAGTTTTGTGTTTGTTGGTTATTTCATGGTTGTAGGAGATTTTCAAATACAACTCTTTGAGTGATTTTTATTTGGTTGTGGGTATTTGGCTAAACATTTTCTATGCTTATGGCGACCCTTTGGGTGAAGTTTCAAATTTTATACTTCAGTCTCCAATTTTTAAGAGAGGTCTCCCTCTTCCTATGTCACGTCTCAGACTTTGATGCTGTTTTGACCATGACTTTGTGGGATTTATTATATGAATTATGATACGTGTTAGAGCAATATGATATAATACAATGCTTTGGTGTATGGAAATGTAGGAAAATATTTGTTTTTAGAATTATGAGTGCATTTTATTTTTAAAATATACAAGATAGAACAAAATAGGAGTGTTGATATAATTATTGCTTAAATTTATACTTCTATATTGGTTACTAATACACTTTCGTTGTTGCACGCCTGAGTGCATTTGAGTTGCAGGTGGTCGAAGACCAAGAGTGTGATTGAGGAAAAGAAGGCTAGCTTCCCGATAGGGTAAAAGAGGAGAAGCTCTCGATCACACACACAGCACCTAAAAATCATGTAGTTGCATTTAGGCCATGTCTGTTTTCAATGTGATTGTTTAAATTGATTACATGGTTTGAATAAGTAATTGATATAAAAAAATATATATATATAATAACATAGCAAAATTAAAATATAATTTAATTATCCATAAAAGTTGTGAAAAGATTATGGTTTATTTTATTTAGTTTATTCCATTTATTTTTGTGCAATAAAAAGGAAAATCTGATTTAAATTAGGAAATTAAAAATAAAGTGAAAAATATTATATTTACATATAATATGGAAGAAATAATTGGTTTGCATATTAAAAGGTGGAGATATCTTTGTTTGCATATGTTTTAAAAACCTTAGTCCAAAATTGGGAGAAATGAACAGCCCCGAGAAAACTTTGGGCTCTGGGGAAATTCTCCTTAAAACCAACAATGCTGTTGGCAAGTGGCGACCTCTGGATTTTGCATGTAAAATTTATCTGTCATTTGGAAATACTCTGCATGACCCTCGGAAGGAGGAATAAAGCTTTAAGGGAGAAAAGAGAACAGGATGGAGACACATAACCAGAGCTCTAGAAGAGGGAGACAGGAAGGTAATACTGGGCATCTGCACTGGAGAAAACTGCCAGGTTATTTTCCATTCCTTGTTTTCAATCAGTTTAAATTGCAGTAAGAAATTGAAGAAATGAAATGCATCATTCTATGAAAATGATTACAGATATCTGAGAAATCTTTTCCAATTTTATTTTTGAATCTGGGTAATAGCCTTCTTCTCATTGTTGCATTATAGAAAGAATACCCAATCTCTTTCTTCCAGATTAGGGTTACATTCTGTTGCAAAAGCTGCAAATTATTAAACTGCTCTCAATTATATTTGAAAACATACATAAATATATATATATATACATATATATATGCACAGGAATCTGTATTCCCGTGCATATATACATATATATATATGCATATGATCTTGCAAGAACAACTTTCACCAGAAATTAATTCGAAATTCCTTTGAAATAAATTTAAATGCAGTATAATACTGGGCAAAATATTTCTTTTGTGTTATGAAATTGTTTAACTATAGGGGGAAGGGGAGGGATTTTAATCCCCAGCCCTTCCCATAGGAAGGGCACGCTCTGTGGGGAGGCTCGCGCCCTCCACAGGCCGCGGCCTGTGGAAGGGGCGCGAGCTCCTCACAGCCCGCGCCCTCCCCATGGGAGAGGCAAGGGCTTCCTGCACCCTTTGTGGTGCTCAACACCAGTATGAAACCCTGTATAATACTTTTATTCTGTGTGCACAGCCAGAAAACGTGAGAACAGTTATAAAAATCAGTATTTCTTTCTTTAAAGCATATATATATATTTACACTCAGCTGTATATGTATTTATATATATATATACACTCAGCTGTATATGTATATATACATATATATATATTCATACATATATACATAAATGCAAGTTTGAACAGGAAAACCATCTTCAGAATGTGATATGATTTCTGTCAAAAATACACAAACATCTCAGTAATTGAAAGCTGAAAATATGAACAAAAGAAAGTACCTCTGAGAAAACATGTAAACTGAAATTCTTCTTGATCACATTGTCATATACTCACATACAGATGTACATCCCTGAATAATAGTATACATTATAAAATTCGAATGCAAGTTTTTCTTTCAAACCTCTGTTATTCCGAATGAATTGCCCTGTTTCTGTATATTACTAATAACCAGAAACCTGTAGTAAATTGAGAATTACTCTTTCAATCAGCTTGAATTTGGAAGAGTAGAAATATATACATAAATCTGTGAACATTGTTTCATACAAAAGAATTAATTAATTCCTCTACTTGTGTTTGTACATTGATAGAATCATGACATACATGCATTTTTTTACATTTTCAAGAGAGTAGCTTGGAGTGAAAACAAAGTCCTTTACCAAATCAGAAAAGAATTACTTACAAAAGAATTGATGCAATCTTACTACTGAACTTACAACCTTTCTTTTCTTTTGTCCAATGTAATTCAAAAGATGTTATGAAATTCTCATTTGAAATTCTTTTAGAATCAATTGAATGCATGAAACATGTATGGAAAATGCACAACTTTCTGCTTCTGTACTTTATTATACTTTACTTTGGTAACTTCCGGGACAGGATGCCGAAGGTGGACCCACAGAGACGGTAGTTTTACCTTTTCTAAACTACCATTTGCTTGTTTTACTTATGCTTGGCCAAGCACTTGTACCATTGAAATAGATGGATTCGTTTAAAAGCCTAGAAATGTATATGTATTTGAGTCTCTACCACCTCCTGTTGCAAGAAATATGTTTTCTTATGTTAGAAATGCATATAGGCACCGGGCATGCATCGAGAGTTCCCTCCTGTTTTATTGTGTCAGGTTGTTAGGCTCCTTTATGCAGGGCCGGGGATTCCTTAGAGTTAGGAAGGAACCCGGGGAAGTCATGTACTTCGTGGTTGGGCGGAAAAGGCGCCTGAATCACACTCTTGGCCCCAGCTAGCAAGCAGACCGATGGTGTCACGGCGGTTGGAGGTTCAGAGTTTTATTTGCTATTGATGAACTTGTGTAACATTCTGGAATGGCTTGTATAGCCCCATTGTATATATATTTGTATTTGACATTCATTGTTGAAACTTTGAAATAGAAGTATGGCATGAAAGAATCTAATGTAACATTGATATGTAGAATTAAAGTTTTATGACGTAGCATTGAATAAGATGTTTCTATTGGAATTATTGATCTCTTCCGAGTATGGATGAATATGTATATATAAAAATTCATTGATGTACTTTTGCCATGTGCATAGTCTTGATAAATTACAGTGTTATTATTTATATACATAAAATGCCAATTTAATTCTCTTTTATTGAGCTCATTTTGGAAGTTTTTATGAATGATATTAATTACTTGAAAACCGTTTTGAAACGGATTGAACAATTGAAAATGCTTTTGCTTTTAATTTTCTGAGCGCTACATCTTGGTATCAGAGCGGCAAGGTTCAACTCTAGGACCTATGCCTAACTACGTATGACGTTGTGTCTTAATCAGGGTGACTTAAAATGGAGAATAGAGTGTACCAACGAATTGGCGGATCTCGTGGAGGTCCCAATGATAAACTGGATCAAATTTTGGCCTTGCTGCAAAGTCAGGGGGCTAGAATTGAGGAACTAGAACAAGGGAGGCGAAATGGGGTGCATAGCACGTTCCACCCGACCATGTGGACCCGAAGGCCCACCCCCCGTGCTAGGAGATGACAAGAAAGGACCCACAACCAAGATAGAAAAGCAAAACAATCACAAGGCCAAACCACAAGGTTAACCAAAACATAACATACAACAATCTCATCGACCACTTACAAGGTGACTACTTCCAAAGGCATACAAATGAAAAGCAAGGGATTCTATGACACAAATATTCATTTATGCTCAAATGGAGGGTACGTAAATACTTGGGTTCCCCAACCATCTCAAAATATGACTACAGGGTCATTGCATAAATTTTCCTCAACAAAATTATCACAAAAGGAAGATTCACATCATGGGATCACAAAATGACTATATAAGTTTCATAATCACAAATCGACCAGTGCAAAGTAAAAGAGACAATATCACAATGAAATTAGTAGCCAACACTTTTAAAAGATTATCATCTTAATACAAGCTCAAACACAATAACCAATAGCTAAGCTTATTGCCAATTCATCCAAGAGAGAGACATGACGACAATCAAATGAGCAATAGCAATTAAAAACATGATCTCAAACTTAAGATTGCACTGCTTCGACATTAAAATAAGCTATTTACTTGATCAACATAAAAGATTATACATTGATACTTCAAGCAGACTCTATTATCCAAGAAGTAACTATTCCCAATCCCTAGGGTTAAAGCTTCACTATACAATATTACTTTATATACATATATTTTACTTAATTAATATTTATTAATTAATTATTTAACCTCTTATATATAAGAATGATAATTATCCCAGATATAATTAAACTAAATAAATTCAAAATTGTGGAAATAATAATTATCATATAAAATTAAAAATGTCACTCCACATATTGATTTACTTTCTAAATGAAACTAATAAATATAAAAAAAAGACAAAAGAGAAAATTACCTTCCTAAAACTCTAGTAACAATTAAATTCATCTTGTACATTTTCCTATTTTAAATTAATATGATCCCTTTATAAGGGGATGGGGATATATTCCCATTTCCTCAATTTAAGGCTTATATTATCTTGAATACGAGACTTAGATTTTTATGGAAGTCCTTTAATTATTAAAGTTATTTCAAAAAAAGAAATTGAATATCCAACGTAAATTTGTTTAATTCCACAATATCATAATATAATTAATAATTATAGAGATTAATAACAAAATTAACATTATTCTACAATATAAAATTTTATACTGTGATTTAATCATTGCTAATATTAGTTGTATTCACTTGCTTCGTCAGTAGTTGATTTACTCATGGTAAATATTTTTAACCGGCACATGAAAGGGAAATATTCATACTTGGAAATCTTGGCTGCTATCAAATATGACAAAATTACAGTAGATTATTAATTTCCAGCCATGCAGTTAAAAATTCTTTATTACATTTACCTACCGTCATATATTCCTCATGAAGATTACTACAGATTACTGCTTCCAAATGATAATGCTATTATTTACTTAACAAGTAACTCACAATTACTATTTATACTTTTCCGGATAACTACCTAGTGTGTTCAGTCAATAAGCACTATGCTTTAGTTTTACCCTTAATATGTATCAGCACTTTTGAAGAAATATGTGAGGGTAAATAATTATTGATCTTTCCATTGGAAAAACATGGAATTGGTAAATCGAAATTGGCTATGAAGTGTTGTGCTCCCAGCAATTGAGAAAATAAAAAATAAAATAAAATAAAATAAGATAAAAAAAAAAATAAAAAAAAAACAATGATTGGTTATTAATAATATTAGACTCAGTCAAATTTCAAGCACTGCAGATATGACAGGTTGCGGATGGATTTAGGAAGGTTGTTCACGCCCCTACAGTCTTCTATGTTCAAGTGTGGCTGCTGTCACAGATTGTGAATGGTATGAGGGAGATTATTCATAAATATACACCCTCCCCAGTCTAACCACAGCCGCGGCAAGAGGCACAAAAATGGCTTGTTAAAATGTAAAATGTGGATGCAATGACAAGTCACGTGAACTGTTCACAGAATTCCTCTAAGGAATGTGATCTAATGGATTGCATAGTTTGCAGGATGAGCGCAAGATGGATTGTTTTAAAGACTTAAGAACTTCTCAAGCAAAAGCAATCAGCAGAGAAAGTGGGTAATATATTTTAATTATTTATAGTGCTGAAAATGTTAAAACCTAAATATGTGCATTATAGAATCCTGGCATGAGATTTTCATCTTAATAAACATACTCTAAAATCCTATCAAAACCTTATTTTCTAGTTGCAGCTACGCCCAAGAGAGAAGGGAAGGTCATTATCAGCGAGGAAGAATTTTGCAAGAATGTCACCATAACAGTAGCTTGTCAGCGTCCCACCTGCCTGTGCCAACAACCATTTCCTCTCCAGTGATGGAAACCTCCGTCTCCCCCCCCAAAATTCGTCCTTCTAAGGTAGCCTCCCCAGACCAATATCTTTGTTCCTTAAAAAGGCTTTTGAGGCTTTCAAGCAAATGCAATTAGCAGGATAACCCCATTCACCTTCCTTCGTCATAAAGAAAATAGTGTCCCCACCGCTGAGTCACCCCAATGAATCCCCTCGTAGTTGCAACTACCATGATAGATTTGCACGCAAAATGTGGATGCATGCAGAAGGGCACGTGATCAGTTTGAAAAAAAATGCTTCCCAGACACGTGGTCGCAAGGAAGCCACCTGTAGAAAGACTTTCCAACTCTTGGAAAAAGGAGGATAAAATGTAAAAATTGAAAGACATCGCCAACGATGTTCCCGCACAGAAATAATTGACAAGCTAAATGTATAGTTCAAAATGCATTTTAGATATTTTAATAAATGGGAAGACACCATGATGGATTGACGCGACACATTAAAATTTACTTATGAAGGCAAGAAGGTGGAAGATATATTTTTAGAGAAGATGGGTTATATATTATATTGGATGGTTTTATTTTATTTTTTTGTAAATATAATTAAAGCGTGTGTTAGATTCTAATATGGGTAAAAATTATCAATAGACATAGTATAAGTGAGAAGATTCAACAAATTAAATCTGTACACAAGGAAAGTAAATTTAGTATTACTAATTAACTAGTTTTAAGAAATAAAAATTACCAATGATGAATACTAGCTCTTCTATTTATGGAAGCACCGAAAATAGAAAAGAGATCTTTGCCGCTACGATTGAACGCACATCAAAATAATAGTATAGTTAATATGCTATAGTAAAATGTTAATAGTTAGAGTTTTGTTGCTTAAATATATATATAAATATTTAAATATCAACATAAAGTTTATTTTGTCCTTCACTAAATAAGAACATTTAGTATCACTTGTTTACTCCTATAGTTACAAATATATTTAAATAACTTTCATATAAATGTATTCAAATTTTACTCGAACAGTTAAATAGATTTAAGCATGTGTGTGTATTATATATATATTATTGTTTTATTTTATGAATATTTGATATTGACAATTGACATTTACTTACATATACTCATACACATATTTATATTACAATAAATTGATTGCCATATTTCATGACTAGTATTTAGGTTTGAATTAAGTGTTAACAACTTAACACAATTCACAATATTTATGTTCATTCTCAATGATATGTAATATCAAAGCTTTTCATACAAACCATATAAATATTTGTAAATATTGATACCAATAATACATAAGATATATCTAATATTAGGAACTGACACATAGTGTTATAAGGTCTATAATGCTATAAATGTACATGATAATAATATCAACATCACTTTCCCCACCTATTAAACTCTATGCCAAATTCCAAATATATGAATTTATAAATATATATATTATAAAACTCCTTGCATTATTAACCGTATACCCAAAATAAAATCTTAACCGGAGACTATACAAAGTAGTATATATATAGATATATTATTAACGTCAAGCAAATGCAAATCGCAACTTTGAAAATTCAATCGATATATCAACCAAACATTTAAATTCTTAATACAATCAACGCAATAATATAAAAGGAACACATCAAATAACCAACTTACTTTTACGGCAACGAGGGCAACAAGACCTCACAATCGCAAATAAAAAATTCACTTGCATGTTATGAAGGGGCCAAAAGTGGAGGGGTGCTACAGTAGTCCTCAGGACCGCAACGATGGAAACAGGAACAATAACAACAAGAGGGGCAACTTCAATAAAAGGAATGATAATAACAGGAGAGATTTTTCTGACAAGCCCAAAGCACCTCGTGGAGGTTGTTATACCTGTGGTGGCGAGCATTACGCCAGTGTGTGCCCTCAGAGAAATAACAAACAGAATAACAGGAATCAACATCATATTCATGCAGCGGTTGACAATTGCCAAGCAGATTATCTAGCAACTCCCATCCAGTTATCGGGTAAATTATTTGGATGCCCTGTTTCTGTTTTGATTGATACTGGTGCTACTGATAGTTTTATAGATCCTCATGTTTTGGCTAAGTTATCAGTTAGACCGAGTTTTATGGCGAATTCTTGGAAAGTTCAGTATGGAAACCGGATAGAGAGGAAGGTAGAGCAATGCATGTATTTCAGTAAACTTGAACTCCCTAACCTTCAAACGCAAGTAAACTTGTATGTTGCACCGTTGGGGTCTTACGATGTGATATTAGGGATAAATTGGCTCTCTGAACATAAGGCTCTTGTGGATTGCGAAGAGAAGTCAATAAAGTGTCTTGATGATCGAGGAAACCATGTGGAGCTTTGTGGCATTAAAACGCCTTTAGAGCTTAGGCAAGTTTCCGCCATGCAGTTGAAAAAGGCAAGTCGGAAGGGATGCACTATCTTTGCAATAAAGGTCAAGGACCTTGATGAGAAAGAATCCTCAATTAATGATCATCCCATTCTGAAAGAATTTGAGGATGTTTTTCCTACTGAGCTGACTGAGCTACCGCCTAGGCGTGTGTTTGATTTTTCTATTGATCTGACTCCAGGAGCAGAACCTCAGTCTAAGGCTCCTTACAGGATGAATACAACAGAATTATTTGAGCTTAAGGCCCAACTAGAAGAATTATTGAAGCAGGGTCTTATTAGGCCAAGCGTGTCACCTTGGGGAGCTCCAGTTATCTTTGTGAAAAAGAAGGATGGTACCTTGAGGTTGTGCATTGACTATAGAATGCTTAACAAGGTCACTATCAAGAATAAATACATGCTCCCACGCATCGATGACTTGTTTGATCAGCTAAAAGATGCCAAGGTATTCTCAAAAATTGATTTAAGATCAGGATACCACCAGTTGAGATTGAAGGAAGAAGACATTCACAAAACTGCTTTCAGAACAAGGTATGGGCACTACGAGTTTACGGTGCTACCTTTTGGGCTAAGTAATGCTCCTGCAGCTTTCATGAACCTGATGAATAGTGTCTTCCGAGATTGTTTGGATAACTTTGTCCTAATCTTTCTTGACGATATCTTGATCTATTCTAAGTCAGAGGAAGAACATGAGAAGCATTTGAGAATTGTGTTGCAGCGTCTGAGGGAACATAAGCTGTATGGAAAGATGTCTAAATGTACTTTCTTCCAATCTGAAGTGCATTATTTAGGACATGTGATTTCAGCGGAAGGGGTAAGAGTGGACCCAGAAAAGATTAAGGCAATTATGGATTGGCCAGCACCGCAGAATGTCTCTGAAGTTCGAAGTTTCATGGGACTTGCAGGATATTATAGGAGGTTTGTTCAGGGGTTCTCGACAATTGCAGCACCCATCACTGCACTACAGAAGAAGGAAAAGAAGTTTGAATGGAGTGATAAGTGTGAGAGAGCTTTTCAGCTGCTTAAGGAGAAACTCACTACCGCACCCATCCTGGTTGTGCCAGATCCGAACGGCCATTTTATAGTTATTACTGATGCATCAGGGGAAGGGGTAGGAGCAGTTCTTATGCAAGAAGGGCAAGTGGTAGCATATGAATCAAGGAAGTTAAAACAACATGAATTAAACTATGCACCACATGACTTAGAATTGGCAGCCATAGTCCATGCCTTACAGATGTGGAGACATTACCTCTTGGGAAAGCCTTTTGAACTAAAGACAGACCATGCAAGATTGAGATATATCTTCACTCAACCCAATCTTAATGCCCAACAAAGGCGATGGCTGGAATTCTTGAGTGAATATGACTTTGGGATTGAATATATTAAGGGTAAGGAAAACAGGGTGGCTGATGCCTTGAGTAGAAGGAGGCACCTTGCAGCCATGGTTACCATAAAATCAGATTTCAGGCAGCAAGTAGTACAATCCTCCCTTGGGGATGAACATTATGAAAAGGTGAAACAAGCCCTAGGGGTGAATTCCTCAGATCGTCGATATGAGGGTTATGTATTAGAATCGGATGGACTCTTGAGATACCAGGGGCGGATGTACATTCCTAGTTCTGCAAACTTGAGAGAGTTGGTGCTAGAGGAGTTCCACAACGCTCCATACTCAGGACATCCCGGTATTACAAAGATGATGGAAGGACTTAGGCCACTGTACTTCTGGCCAGGACTTAAAAGGGATATTACGTCCCATGTAGCCCGATGCTTGGAATGCCAGCAAGTCAAGGCTGAGCATGTACATCCGGCAGGACTCTTATATCCTCACAGGGTACCAGAGTATAAATGGCAGGTTATCACTATGGATTTTATACAGGGGTTACCAATGTCTAGGAACCGACATGATACCATCTTGGTTGTGGTGGATAAATTGACAAAGGTTGCTCATTTCATTCCTGGAAATCTCAAGGATGGTTCAATGGTTTTAGCAAGAAAATTTGTTCAGGAAATCTTCCGGTTGCATGGAGTGCCAGAAACGATCATCTCAGATCGAGACACTCGGATGACTTCCAGGTTTTGGATCACATTAAATTCTTCCTTAGGAACTAAATTGAATTTCAGTTCCGCATATCATCCTCAGACCGATGGTCAGACGGAGAGGGTGAATCAGGTAGGAGAAGATCTTCTCCGCATGTACTGTATGGAACAGCAATATAAGTGGGAGGAGTATTTGCCTTTGGTGGAGTTTGCTTACAACTCCTACCATGCTTCTTTGGGCATGGCACCTTTTGAAGCCCTTTATGGACGTAAATGTCGGACACCTATTAGTTGGGACAGAGTAGAAGACAGGGTTGTGATTGGCCCTGAGATGCTCAGAGAAATGGAAGACCAAATGAAAATCATTAAGGAAAAATTGAAACAAGCTGCAGATAGACAGAAAAGTCTAGCAGACAAGAACCGGAGCTTTAGGCAGTTCTCTGCAGGGGATAAGGTCTTTTTGAGGGTTCGGCCGCATAAGAGTTCAATCTCTTTTGGCAAGAACTCAAAGTTGGCCCCTAGGTTTGTTGGCCCTTTTGATGTTTCGGAGGTGGTAAATCCAGTTGCTTACAGGCTTGATCTGCCACCAGCTCTATCCCGGATACATAATGTATTTCATGTCTCAGTACTTAAGCCTTACCATCCAGATATTGCTCATATCCTTGATTGGCGTACATTGCAGGTTCAGGACCCAGGGGTGATACAGGTGGAGCCCATCAGGATCCTGGAAGAGCGCAACGTTAAGTTGCGTAATAGGGACATTATGCAATACAGGGTCCAGTGGGACCAGTATTCGGTGGATAATGCCACCTGGGAGAATGCTGAGGATATAGATAGAATCTTTCCTCATTTGAGACCTTAGCATACTTTTATTTTCTTTTATAGAGACTTACGAAATACTAGTATCTCAATTTTGTTATGTAACTTGCTTTTAGACATCGAGACGATGTCTCTTCCCAAGTGGGGAAGGATGTCACGTCTCAGACTTTGATGCTGTTTTGACCATGACTTTGTGGGATTTATTATATGAATTATGATATGTGTTAGAGCAATATGATATAATACAATGCTTTGGTGTATGGAAATGTAGGAAAATATTTGTTTTTAGAATTATGAGTGCATTTTATTTTTAAAATATACAAGATAGAACAAAATAGGAGTGTTGATATAATTATTGCTTAAATTTATACTTCTATATTGGTTACTAATACACTTTCGTTGTTGCATGCCTGAGTGCATTTGAGTTGCAGGTGGTCGAAGACCAAGAGTGTGATTGAGGAAAAGAAGGCTAGCTTCCCGATAGGGTAAAAGAGGAGAAGCTCTCGATCACACACACAGCACGTAAAAATCATGTAGTTGCATTTAGGCCATGTCTGTTTTCAATGTGATTGTTTAAATTGATTACATGGTTTGAATAAGTAATTGATATAAAAAAAATATATATATAATAACATAGCAAAATTAAAATATAATTTAATTATCCATAAAAGTTGTGAAAAGATTATGGTTTATTTTATTTAGTTTATTCCATTTATTTTTGTGCAATAAAAAGGAAAATCTGATTTAAATTAGGAAATTAAAAATAAAGTGAAAAATATTATATTTACATATAATATGGAAGAAATAATTGGTTTGCATATTAAAAGGTGGAGATATCTTTGTTTGTATATGTTTTAAAAAAACCTTAGTCCAAAATTGGGAGAAATGAACAGCCCCGAGAAAACTTTGGGCTCTGGGGAAATTCTCCTTAAAACCAACAATGCTGTTGGCAAGTGGCGACCTCTGGATTTTGCATGTAAAATTTATCTGTCATTTGGAAATACTCTGCATGACCCTCGGAAGGAGGAATAAAGCTTTAAGGGAGAAAAGAGAACAGGATGGAGACACATAACCAGAGCTCTAGAAGAGGGAGACAGGAAGATAATACTGGGCATCTGCACTGGAGAAAACTACCAAGTTATTTTCCATTCCTTGTTTTCAATCAGTTTAAATTGCAGTAAGAAATTGAAGAAATGAAATGCATCATTCTATGAAAATGATTACAGATATCTGAGAAATCTTTTCCAATTTTATTTTTGAATCTGGGTAATAGCCTTCTTCTCATTGTTGCATTATAGAAAGAATACCCAATCTCTTTCTTCCAGATTAGGGTTACATTCTGTTGCAAAAGCTACAAATTATTAAACTGCTCTCAAGTATATTTGAAAACATACATAAATATATATATATACATATATATATACACAGGAATCTGCATTCCTGGGCATATATACATATATATATATATGCATATGATCTTGCAAGAACAACTTTCACCAGAAATTAATTCGAAATTCCTTTGAAATAAATTTAAATGCAGTATAATACTAGGCAAAATATTTCTTTTGTGTTATAAAATTGTTTAACTATAGGGGGAAGGGGAGGGATTTTAATCCCCAGCCCTTCCCATAGGAAGGGCACGGCTCTGTGGGGAGGCTCGCGCCCTCCACAGGCCGCGGCCTGTGGAAGGGGCGCGAGCTCCTCACAGCCCGCGCCCTCCCCATGGGAGAGGCAAGGGCTTCCTGCACCCTTTGTGGTGCTCAACACCAGTATGAAACCCTGTATAATACTTTTATTCTGTGTGCACAGCCAGAAAACGTGAGAACAGTTATAAAAATCAGTATTTCTTTCTTTAAAGCATATATATATATTTACACTCAGCTGTATATGTATTTATATATATATATATATAAATATATATATACACTCAGCTGTATATGTATATATACATATATATATATTCATACATATATACATAAATGCAAGTTTGAACAGGAAAACCATCTTCAGAATGTGATATGATTTCTGTCAAAAATACACAAACATCTCAGTAATTGGAAGCTGGAAATATGAACAAAAGAAAGTACCTCTGAGAAAACATGTAAACTGAAATTCTTCTTGATCACATTGTCATATACTCACATACAAATGTACATTCCTGAATAATAGTATACATTATAAAATTCGAATGCAAGTTTTTCTTTCAAACCTCTGTTATTCCGAATGAATTGCCCTGTTTCTGTATATTACTAATAACCAGAAACCTGTAGTAAATTGAGAATTACTCTTTCAATCAACTTGAATTTGGAAGAGTAGAAGTATATACATAAATCTGTGAACATTGTTTCATACAAAAGAATTAATTAATTCCTCTACTTGTGTTTGTACACTGATAGAATCATGACATACATGCATTTTTTTACATTTTCAAGAGAGTAGCTTGGAGTGAAAACAGAGTCCTTTACCAAATTAGAAAAGAATTACTTACAAAAGAGTAGATGCAATCTTACTACTGAACTTACAACCTTTCTTTTCTTTTGTCCAATGTAATTCAAAAGATGTTATGAAATTCTCATTTGAAATTCTTTTAGAATCAATTGAATGCATGAAACATGTATGGAAAATGCACAACTTTCTGCTTCTGTACTTTATTATACTTTACTTTGGTAACTTCCGGGACAGGATGCCGAAGGTGGACCCACAGAGACGGTAGTTTTACTTTTTCTAAACTACCATTTGCTTGTTTTACTTATGCTTGGCCAAACACTTGTACCATTGAAATAGATGGATTCGTTTAAAAGCCTAGAAATGTATATGTATTTGAGTCTCTGCCACCTCTTGTTGCAAGAAATATGTTTTCTTATGTTAGAAATGCATATAGGCACCGGGCATGCATCGAGAGCTCCCTTCTGTTTTATTGTGTCTGGTTGTTAGGCTCCTTTATGCAGGGCCGGGGATTCCTTAGAGTTAGGAAGGAACCCGGGGAAGTCATGTACTTCGTGGTTGGGCTGAAAAGGCGCCTGAATCACACTCTTGGCCCCAGCTCGCAAGCAGACCGATGGTGTCACGGCGGTTGGAGGTTCAAAGTTTTATTTGCTATTGATGAACTTGTGTAACATTCTGGAATGGCTTGTATAGCCCCATTGTATATATATTTGTATTTGACATTCATTGTTGAAACTTTGAAATAGAAGTATGGCATGAAAGAATCTAATGTAACATTGATATGTAGAATTAAAGTTTTATGACGTAGCATTGAATAAGATGTTTCTATTGGAATTATTGATCTCTTCCGAGTATGGATGAATATGTATATATAAAAATTCATTGATGTACTTTTGCCATGTGCATAGTCTTGATAAATTACAGTGTTATTATTTATATACATAAAATGCCAATTTAATTCTCTTTTATTGAGCTCATTTTGGAAGTTTTTATGAATGATATTAATTACTTGAAAACCTTTTTGAAACGGATTGAACAATTGAAAATGCTTTTGCTTTTAATTTTCCGAGCGCTACATCCTAGGGCCGTACCATCTCCATAGCTGCATTGGGATTCGAGCTCATTCATTTGTGGTTGCTTTGTATTGCTTAATTTATATTATTTGGTTGCCTTGCCTTTAGGAGGCATTGTGTTTCAGTTTTGGAGAGTATTGTGGGAGTTTGTGAGAGAATTAAGCATATTGGTGGTTGTAATGCTTGCTGGTCTGTATTTTGGTTCACTGGAAATTTATATCAGACTTAGCACTTTCCAAGTTATGCTATATTTCATGGGTGTTTAAGCTTCTAGTTTCATGTGCACTCAATTTGGAAGTGATTGGAGCGTTTTGGATGAAGATAGAAGCAAATTGGTGAAAGTATTCTTGCTGGTCTGAACTAGAGTTTGTTGGAAATTTATATCAGACTTATTTCTTTCCATTTCGTGCAATCTTTCTTTGGCATCTATGCTGCTAACTTAATGTGCAGTCCATTTGAAGGAGATAGAAGCTCTTTGGGTGAAGATATGACAAATCTAATGATGATCAGCTGCTGTCTCATTGAAGTTTGGTAAAGATTTGTGGGAGTTATTAACATTTGGAAGTTTGCATAGCTGCTGGTTGAGAATCACAGTTTGCTGGTTTGAAAATCAGACCTGGTATGGTTTTTTCCATGCTATATTCCTCTGGCTTTTCAGTTCAACATTGTAATAAAAAATATAGTAAAGTTATTGCATCTGTTTTGGAGCAGATTTCTAATGATATTCATTGTAATAATATCATTGTAAATGCTAGTAATAGTAGTACTGTCCAGTCATTCCTATTTCAGCATTTATTGTGTTTCATTCACAATATTGTAACCCCTGGATGGTTTACCGCCAGTGTGGAAAAAGAACTTGTTAATCTCTCTTTTGTACCCACTGAAAAGTGGTGAATTCCCACTCACGAGTGGATGCCCGCCGCAGCGGATGAATTAGTTTGTTTTGTAATCTCTTTCCCCCCACTGATTTAGTGGAAGTGCGGAATTCTGTCATGGCTGGTTCACCGCCTAGCTCCATTCAATTGTAATTATATTTCAGTTATTGCTTAGTTTTCTCCCCCATATGACAACACCTCTCCTTCATAGGGATTGAGTGTGCATTCTTGGCGTTGAGATCTTTTAAATTTGGATTCTGTAATGTCCCCTTCTCAAACTTGATCTTTCCAGTGACCGTTGGCCTTTTTCTGGAAACCCGAAGGCTAGTCAAAAGGTAAAATTAGGGTTTCCTATTTTTAAGGATGTCCTTGCTTGGAGTTGGTGGATTCAATGGCGGATTCTTTCTGGGTTTTCAGAGAGCTTCGCAGTGGTATGTTCATTTCGGCATTCTGAGCATTTTCTGGAATTTACTATTTTTAGTAAATTCTATTTTTGGCAGTTTTTCAGTTGGGTTCAGCATGGTTGATTTCCTACTTCAGTCTGGTCAGTGACTTGCTCATTAATGGCTTCAGGGCACATTTGGAGAGATAAGTTGAGTCATTTAATTAAAAGTCACGTTTTAATATTATATTTTAAAGTTGACCCCTCGGCCTAGTCTATTGACTTCATGTTGTTTTGAAAAGTGGTATTTTGAGGGTGGCGCCTTCATTAAAGATTATTTTATAATTTATCAAAGTCAAAATCAAGCTTTAAGTTGGACGCATTTATTAAAGGGTTGAATTTATTTAAAAATGTCAAGATTAAGCTATGAAGAAAAAGGATGCCATCTTTTGAAAAGGATTAGGGTTTTGACTTGAAGAGAACTTTAGGGTTTCGAGAAGTCAACAGGAAATTATAAAAGGAAGACTTGGATCCTCAATTGATCATCTTTGGTCTACAGTATTGTTATGCTGCTGGTTTGGCTCTGGAACTGCTTCGGGGAATGAAGGCCTCCTAGCTCGGGCATTGCTTCTTGCTTGCAACATAGCAACTAGTGATGAAATAGCGTAATTTGTGAGTGTGCATTTAGTTTGAGCATTGTATTCAGTTTTTGCATTATTAGATCAGTCTTGCATATTAGTAGTTTTCCAGATATTGCATTGTTGCTACAGCAGATTCATGTTTTATTTCATAAGTCAAAAAACAACAAAAATATTGTTCTGGGTATTACCCCATTCTCATTGCTAGGTCTAGGCGTCATCTTTCTCAAGTTTGCAAAATTTTTAGAAATTGTTGTGATATTCTAGAGCAGATCGCCCCTTTCTTGAAGCCGTACCATCTGCTGTGTATTGGGATCTGTGCATAATTAATTCATGGCTTTTAGATCTGTTTTCTGTGTTTCATCTTAGGCGCCTTCTCTGTTAGGGTAGGTTGCATTTTGTTTCAAGTCAATCCGTTGAGTTATGTGAGAGTTATGAACATATGAGTGATTTTATAGACTGCTGGTTATTCATGTAAAAGTGCAGATTTGTGAAAAAACCAGAATTAGTATTTGATCATTGAGAGGTTTATTGTTTTGGCACTTCTATCCAAGCTAAGGAGAGTTCTTTATGATGTAATGTTAATCTTTCAAATTCCTAAGCTATTGGCAGGCGAATGATCATCATTTTGTAAACTGACAGTAGTATTGGCAGTCATTTTCAGTCTTGTTCAAATCTGATTTGTAATGCTCTCTTTCAATATGAAGTTGTTTTGTAATAGATACATCTCCGCCCTATGGTAGCTACTTTCCCACTCTGGGTTAGCAAGCACATTCTGGGTGTTGAGTACTTTCAGCTTTCAGTATTTATTTCAAAGCATTGTACTTTGTAACACTCCGCCATATGGTCGCCCCTCACTCCATACTGGATTGGGTAGCACATACTTGGTGTCGAGTTCCCTTTCAGCACTTAGAGTAGAAGATCCTCTGACCATATGCTCGCCATCATCGGCGCCATTCTTGGTTAGAGTTGTTGCATAAGCAATTTGATTTAGATCCTCTGACCAATGCTCACACCTTGCCCACATCGGGATCCTGGTGTACATTCTGGTTAGAGTTGCTTCAACACGTTTTGGTTTAGCTGCTAACCTTAACGGGTGCATTTGTTGTAATCTGTAATTTGAAAAACGGAAAAAATTGGCTCGGAATATTTCATTGGTATCAGAGCCAAGATCTTGCCATCCTGTGATCATTCTGTCTATGAGTGACAGAGAAAAGAGGTACATTGCAAGGGAAGACAAGAAGGTTGGAAAACAGTTCCAGCCTTATCAGGCTCCAGAGGGTCAGACAGCTTCAGAAGTCTTGAGGGCTCATTAGGAGTCTTCTCAGGAAACAGACATGGCAGAAGGTGAGAGGTCAGTTGGGGGTAACGAGAGGATTACCAACAACAGAGATGACAGTGGGAAAGGAAGAGAAAGATCAATGAGTCCCGGAAAGAGATTCGAAAGAAAGATGGATGCCTTGATGGACATGGTATCGCTTATGATGGGAAAAGTGGGACAGAACACCATTCCACAGAACAACACTGGGCATAGAGGAGAGCACAGTGCTTCCAACCAGCATGATGGACATGCTGCTCAGCATACTTCAAACCACACTTATGTCTCATCCAGGCCCTTCAAACCCACCTTCGTGGCACCTGTTAACACTCAGCCAGATCCTGAAGAGAATGCTTCATTCGTGGAGCAGTTGAGACTTGGTCGTGCAGAGTATGATTCTTTACCTGTCGACATCAAGATGGATATGTCCTACAATGACTTTATGGATCATAAAAGGAAAAATAAAGGACAGGGTAGACATTATGATCAAAGAAGACCATCAACTCAAGGAGACTTGTATCAAGCTGTCAACAAGGTTATACTTCCACACTTTGACGGGAGTGATAACAGTTCAGCCCGAGCTTGGATACAGAAGCTAGATAACTACCTAGCTCTCAGACCCATGGTAGAGGAAGAGGCGATCAAGTTTGCTACGCTACACCTTGATGGGGTGGCGCACGAGTGGTGGTACCATGGCCTAGTTACTTTGGGTCATGGGTCTATCACAACTTATGATGAGTTCACCACGAGGCTCATCGAGAGGTTTGAGAAAAAGGATCTTGAAATTCATTTCAGAGAACTTGCACAATTGAGACAATATGGCACAGTTGATGCCTACATTGCCGAGTTTTAGAGACTCTCAGTCATGGTGACTGGAATCACGGAGAGGAGATTGGTAATTCTTTTCAGTGAAGGTTTGACAGAACCACTTAAAGGTTGGATTAAAGCCTTTGATCCACCAACCCTGCAGGAGGCCATGAAGAAGGCAAGAAACATGGAGTGGGCTGCTCCTAAGGCAAAATTTCAGTCAAATTCCCCCTTTCAGAAAAGGGATAAAGGGAAAAGACCTCAGCATAGACCTCCTTTGAGACCTCAGCACAAGGAGTTCAAACATCATAATCCCCATGTCACAAGATTGGATCCGGAGACCCTGAACGAACTCAGAAGAAAGGGGTTGTGTTTCCGATGTAGGGAAAAATGGTCTCAAGATCATGTTTGCCCTAAGGGAGTTAAATTCAATCAGATTGAGTACTATTCTGCTGGTGAAAGTAGTTCTGATTTTTCAGACCAGCAATCTGATTTTGAAGAAAGTGAAGTAGAAAAAGCTCCAGAAGAGTCCGAAAATGAGAAGGAAAGTGGAGGAGTCTTGGCTCAACTTTCGAGCTTCCAAAGAAACGAATCCTTCAAGGTTCGAGGGATGGTCAAAGGGCAGCGAATCGTTGCTTTGATCGACACTGGAGCAACACATAACTTCATTGATGAAGTTGTGGTAGCAAAGAAGGGGCTGCAAACAGAGGAGTTTGAAGGTTTCAAGGTCATGGTTGCCGATGGATTCCATATTTCATGCACCAAGAAAATCTTGAACATGACCATGCAATTGGGAAACTACGAAGTCAAGGATGATTTCTATGTAGTCCACATTGGAGATACTGATGCCGTTCTAGGCATTCAATGGCTGCGTTCACTTGGGGAGATCTCTTTGAATCTGCAGACTATGGAGCTCAAGTTTCAATCCGATGGGAAGAAGATAGTTCTAAGAGGAATGTCCAATGGGGGCCCTCGGGTTGTGTCATTCAAAAGAATGGCAAGGCTGATCCATCACGATCAAGCTGAGTGGGTTGCAGAGTGCATGATCCTTCCTGCTAGTCCGGTTGAGACTAAAAGAGACTATCCTCCTGATGTTCAGTCTCTACTCACAGAGAAGAGCAAAGTCTTTGTTGATTTGCCTCCTGGACCTCCACCTGAACGGGGTTCAGAACATATCATAGAGCTCAAGGAAGGAGCTAAACCGGTGATTACAACTCCATATCGATACCCCAAGAGGCAAAAGGATGAGATTGAGAAGAACATTCAAGAACTCTTGGAGATGGGTTTCATTCGCTCGAGCAAGAGCCCCTTTGCTTCTGCAATGGTTCTTGTGAAGAAGAAGGATGGTACCATGCGCATGTGTGTGGACTATCGTGCTTTGAATCAAAGCACAATCAAAAACCGATACCCCATTCCGAGGATAGATGAGCTCATTGATGAGCTACATGGGGCCAAGTTCTTCTCGAAGATCGATTTCTAGATCGGGTTACCATCAGATTCGAATGAGAGGATCTGATGTTGAGAAGACAGCTTTCAGATGTCACTATGGCCATTTCGAGTTTCTAGTCATGCCATTTGGATTGACTAATGCTCCGGCTACCTTCCAGTCTTGCATGAACCGAGTTTTTCAGAATCAGTTAAGGAGGTTTGTGTTGATATTTTTTGATGACATTTTGATTTACAGCAAGACTTGGGAAGATCATCTCAAGCACTTGGAGGAAGTGCTTAGTATCCTGGAATCTGAGAGTTTGTTCGCAAAAGCATCCAAATGTGAATTTGGAATGGAGGAGTTACTGTACCTTGGCCACATAATCAGTGCTGAGGGAGTGAAGGTGGATCCTGAAAAGATCAAAGCAGTAGTTGATTGGCCACCTCCTGAGAACTTGACTCAGTTGAAAGGTTTTCTGGGTCTTTGTGGATTTTATCGGAGATTTGTAAAGGGCTACTCACAGAATGCTGCTCCTCTTACTGATCTCACCAAAAAGGGAGCCTTTTGTTGGTCAGAAAAGGCTCAAATCTTTTTTGACAAGTTCAAGAAGATCATGAGCTCGTGTCCGGTTCTGGCTATTCCGGATTTCTCCAAGCCATTCAAGCTGCAATGTGATGCATCAGGTGAAGGAGTTGGGGCTGTCCTGATGCAAGACAAACACCCTATTGTGTTTGAGAGCAGAAAACTAAGGGGTGTTGAAAGAACATACTCCATCTATGATAAGGAAATGCTTGCCATTATGCATGCATTAGCCAAGTTCAGGCAGTACTTGGTGGGGAACAAGTTCGTGGTTAAGACTGACCACAATAGCCTCAAACATTTCATGCATCAGAAGGACCTAAACGAGAGGCAACAAAAATGGGTGAGTAAGCTTCAAGCTTACGACTTTGACATTGAATATGTCAAAGGGAAAAATAATATCGTGGCTGATGCTCTATCCAGAAGACCCCATCTTAGCTCATTGTGTGAGCTTACTGCAGATTGGAGAGACATGTTGCTTGCTGATTATGCCAAAAATCAGTTTGCAATCAGCGTTATTGAGGGTACTTTTCATGATGAAAGGTACAAGGTGATTGAGGGATTGATACACTATAAGGGGAGAATCTTTCTGGTAACTGATTCTAAGCTTAAGAAGAAGATTCTTTTGACTTTTTATGATATTCCGGTTGCTGGTCGCCAAGGTTTTTTCAAGACATATAGGCAGATCCGAGAAAGGTTTTCTTGGAAGGGATTGAAAGGAGAAGTACAACGCTACATTCAGGAGTGTCCTGTTTGTCAAGTGAATAAGAATGAGCATACACTACCAGCCAGGTTGCTGCAACCACTTCCAATTCCCAATCAAAAATTGGAAAGCATTTCGATGGATTTCATCACAGGGTTGCCCAAGGCCCAAGGGAAGGATTGTATTTACGTGGTAGTTGATAGATTAACCAAATTTGCTCATTTCTTCGCCATTACCAGCTCTTTTTCTGCAGCCCAAGTTGCAGATCTGTTTTTTCGTGAGGTGTTTAGGCTGCATGGGTTGCCAAAGAACATTGTGAGTGATAGGGACAGCAAGTTCCTAAGTACTTTTTGGCAAGAGGTTTTCAGAATGAGTGGTACTGTGCTCACTCCAAGCACTAGTTACCACCTCCAAACAGATGGACAAACTGAAGTAGTGAACAAGTGGTTGGAAGGCTACTTGAGAAACTATGTGTCAGAGCAGCAAAGAGCATGGATCAAGTGGCTGCATATAGGCGAGTACTGCTACAATTCTTCTTTTCATATGTCGATAAAGATGTCTCCTTTTTTGGCTCTCTATGGATATGAAGCACCTAGCTTTGCCGATTTGGTGTTTGGTGACAGCAAAGCACCCCAAGCCAAGGATTTGTTGCAGCAAAGTCAAGACATCATGAAATCCTTGAAGGATAATTTGCAGATTGCACAGAATCAGCAGAAGTTGTATGCTGATCAGAGGCGTGTTGAGCGTTCTTTCGAGGTTGGGGATATGGTTTATCTTCGATTACAACCTTATAGACAGTCTACGCTCAAGAAGAGTGGAGCTGAGAAGCTCAAACCTCGCTTCTATGGGCCATTCAGGGTCATCAGAAAAGTTGGGGATGTAGCTTATGAGTTAGAGCTACCTTCTGATAGCAGAGTGCATAATGTCTTCCACGTGTCTCGCCTCAAGAAGGCACTTGGACATAATGTGGTTGCTTCAACACAGTTGCCACCTTTGGATGAAGAGGGACAGTTGGTTCTAATTCCAGAGGAGATACTTGATTTCAGAGAACGTTCTTTGAGGAAAAGAACCATCAGAGAATACTTGGTGAAGTGGAAGAACCTGCCTATGGAGGATGCGACTTGGGAAAGTGATGAGATTCTGCAGCATCCTGGTTTGCGATTGCTTGAGGACAAGCAATCTTGGGGAGGGCGGACTGTAATGTCCCCTTCTCAAACTTGATCTTTCCAGTGACCGTTGGCCTTTTTCTGGAAACCCGAAGGCTAGTCGGAAGGTAAAATTAGGGTTTCCTATTTTTAAGGATGTCCTTGCTCGGAGTTGGTGGATTCAATGGCGGATTCTTTCTGGGTTTTAGAGAGCTTCGCAGTGGTATGTTCATTTCGGCATTCTGAGCATTTTCTGGAATTTACTATTTTTAGTAAATTCTATTTTTGGCAATTTTTCAGTTGGGTTCAGCATGGTTGACTTCCTACTTCAGTCTGGTCAGTGACTTGCTCATTAATGGCTTCAGGGCACATTTGGAGAGATAAGTTGAGTCATTTAATTAAAAGTCACGTTTTAATATTATATTTTAACGTTGACCCCTTGGCCTAGTCTATTGACTTCATGTTGTTTTGAAAAGTGGTCTTTTGAGGGTGGCGCCTTCATTAAAGATTATTTTATAATTTATCAAAGTCAAAATCAAGCCTTAAGTTGGATGCATTTATTAAAGGGTTGAATTTATTTTAAAATGTCAAGATTAAGCTATGAAGAAAAAGGATGCCATCTTTTGAAAAGGATTAGGGTTTTGACTTGAAGAGAACTTTAGGGTTTCGAGAAGTCAACAGGAAATTATAAAAGGAAGACTTGGATCCTCAATTGATCATCTTTGGTCTACAGTATTGTTATGCTGCTGGTTTGACTCTGGAACTGCTTCGGGGAATGAAGGCCTCCTAGCTCGGGCATTGCTTCTTGCTTGCAACATAGCAACTAGTGATGAAATAGCGTAATTTGTGAGTGTGCATTTAGTTTGAGCATTGTATTCAGTTTTTGCATTATTAGATCAGTCTTGCATATTAGTAGTTTTCCAGATATTGCATTGTTGCTACAGCAGATTCATGTTTTATTTCATAAGTCAAAAAACAACAAAAATATTGTTCTGGGTATTACCCCATTCTCATTGCTAGGTCTAGGCGTCATCTTTCTCAAGTTTGCAAAATTTTTAGAAATTGTTGTGATATTCTAGAGCAGATCGCCCCTTTCTTGAAGCCATACCATCTGCTGTGTATTGGGATCTGTGCATAATTAATTCATGGCTTTTAGATTTGTTTTCTGTGTTTCATCTTAGGCGCCTTCTCTGTTAGGGTAGGTTGCATTTTGTTTCAAGTCAATCCGTTGAGTTATGTGAGAGTTATGAACATATGAGTGATTTTATAGACTGCTGGTTATTCATGTAAAAGTGCAGATTTGTGAAAAAACCAGAATTAGTATTTGATCATTGAGAGGTTTATTGTTTTGGCACTTCTATCCAAGCTAAGGAGAGTTCTTTATGATGTAATGTTAATCTTTCAAATTCCTAAGCTATTGGCAGGCGAATGATCATCATTTTGTAAACTGACAGTAGTACTGGCAGTCATTTTCAGTCTTGTTCAAATCTGATTTGTAATGCTCTCTTTCAATATGAAGTTGTTTTGTAATAGATACATCTCCGCCCTATGGTAGCTACTTTCCCACTCTGGGTTAGCAAGCACATTCTGGGTGTTGAGTACTTTCAGCTTTCAGTGTTTCTTTCAAAGCATTGTACTTTGTAACACTCCGCCATATGGTCGCCCCTCACTCCATACTGGATTGGGTAGCACATACTTGGTGTCGAGTTCCCTTTCAGCACTTAGAGTAGAAGATCCTCTGACCATATGCTCGCCATCATCGACGCCATTCTTGGTTAGAGTTCCTGCATAAGCAATTTGATTTAGATCCTCTGACCAATGCTCACACCTTGCCCACATCGGGATCCTGGTGTACATTCTGGTTAGAGTTGCTTCAGCACGTTTTGGTTTAGCTGCTAACCTTAACGGGTGCATTTGTTGTAATCTGTAATTTGAAAAACAGAAAAAATTGGCTCGGAATATTTCAGATTCGTAATGTTGATTGTGTCATGAAAATTCCAAGAAAAAATTAAGGGGCATATTTCAAAATGTCTTATAACCTAGCTCCTAATTAGGAAATCTTTATCCTAGGAGTGTTTAGCTTGTCACAGTTAACCTAATAACATAAGGTTAAGACCATACTTGGTTCTGTCTTCATTTTGATCCTAGTAGATAATAAATACTTCTACGTATTCTCCATATATGGAGATCATACACAACATGCAATATTCATTCTAAATGCATTTAAATCTTTCCCTTTATCTTTTCACTTATTTTCCCTCTTATGTTAAATAAACTATTCCCTTAAGTTCTTTTCACATATATCCCCTTTTCACCCATTCCCTTTTTTCAATGATTCCCTTACACAAATTCCCTATTATGCATTACTTGTAAATGTTCATCTTAATAGTTCTATCCTCTTAAAACTATGGAAAACAAACAAACACAAGATAAAAGAAACCAGCACTCAAATTAACGTTACAAAATAAAGAAGATCCATGCCTGTATTAAAGCTTCTCCTTCCAAAATTGTTCTTCCAGTCCCTCTTTCAAGCAAGCTTCCAGAATAACAGAAACTTCTCACTAAGATTGGCTTCTCAATGATATTTTCTCACTCTATAACGAACTCCCTACAAATCTTCTCTTAATAATGAATCCACCACTAATTTCCTACCCAACTATATACTCACAATGACTTCACTCTCAACTTAATTTGGGATTTTCACTATTTATGGCAATTGCTAGTAAAATCACTGTATTTTTCTCTCAGCAATACAGAATATGCAAGCAGTATAATGAAATGGAGATGAGAGCTCAAGGAAAAGCAAAACTCGGATTGCACAAGTGATGAAACATTGAATGGCATGGCGTTTATATATAGGGCCTGAAATGCAACGATTTCCACTTATGGAGGCATGTAGATTGACAGCACAATGCCCAGAAACATTCAAAGTGAGACCTGGCGGGTTTCTAAACCCTTATTCACCAAAAATGAGTGTGTATTGACTTCATTTGAGCTAGCAAATCAAGACTTAATCAACTCAGAAAGGGAAAAACACCACCTACAGGAACTTACCAGCTATGGCGCCCAAGAAGAAATGATTCACCATTTTAGTGAATCGGTCAAGGTAAATTTTGCAACACTGCAGGCTGCGTCGCCCTCTTTCCAGCTCTTGTTTGAAAATTTCTTCCAGCGTTTCCTGTGTTTTCTTCCAACGCCATTTCACGGGAAAAAACCTTTTTCAGAATTTTTTTTCCTTTTTAAATATTCACCTCAAATATTTCGATTTCTCTATAGTTTTTGAACTCTTTTCAAATGAAAAGGCTCGATTCTCCCTTAGTTGAGATTTATTAATTCTCAATAGTTCAAGAGATTAATTTATTTCTCTATAGTTCATTCTTTAATATTTACTCCAAGTAAAAATTTAAATCTTTTAATTTTTTACTTTAGAGTTTTAAAATATTTCAAACTTTAATAATTACTGTAAGTGAAATATAATCTATTTACACTTTAGAGATTTATAATATTAAAATATAATTCCTTTATATATTTTATTAAATAAATATTATTATAGTCCTAAATATGTTAAACATATATATATATATATATATATATATATATATATTTAAATACCCGAGTATTTATTTATATATTTATATTTTAATATAACCATAATAATATTATATATAATTACATATAAATATTATAGATATATTTAACAAATATATAAATATATCGTGAGCCAGTTAGCAACCCGATATATATAAATAAATATATATATATTTTTACGTAAAGTCATCAGGCAATAATAATATTATATTAATATCCACAAATAACAGGTAGTGTGTGTATATATATATATACATGTATATACTCATATATACCTCAGTGTACATACTATATATATATGTATATACACACCCACTTAACCTATTCACTTATGTCGATTCATGTTATCCTCACAATGATCATAATACTTTAAGTCTGATAAACAAACAATCGTCACTCAGAAAGCACAAAGAAGTAACCCAGACTCCTAAAGCCTATGGATGACTTATCAAGACCAACTTATCTGACTTAGCTTACTTAGTCTAAGGAACATGTGTGTATGCTCAAATGGTTCTCGTTACTGTTTACCCGACCAAGCTCCTCTCCCGAGTGATATTTCTCCTCTGCTTGGAGGAATGGTCCTCATACCTGCATCCACTGTCATAAGCTCACGACAATCAAATGCTCACAACAATAGCAGTATACATAAACTTCACATGATTCATCATCCTCATAATGCATATTTTCACCATGAATAACATCAATTGAAACAACATAAAATGAGACAATCATTAATGTACAACACTCATATTGATAACAAGGTGCAACAAATCTTATTCATTCACAAAATTGTCTTTTACAATCACTTATTCCCTATGCAATACTAATATCTTAGTAGGTATACAATCGGGGTGTAACATACTTCCCCCCTTATGAATCATCGTCCCTAATGACTTAAGGTATTATTCAAACATAAAATCCTAACTCTACATTTATTCTTCACTCTTGAAAGTTTCAAGAATGTTTGGCCGGTGTAATTTGGACGACAGCTTGTCCATCATTTATGGCAGCGTGTTTCCTCTGCTGAAACATGGCCTTTTGAGTAGGTAGTGAGTTGCCATGTTGTTGGGTACCAGAAGTTTTGTTAGGGCATTCATTTGCATAATGATTACCTTTACAAATAAAGCATCTTGCTCTTGGCCCTCTTTTCTCCATGATTTCCCCAGTCTTATTAACACCTTCACTAGCTCTGCTAGTGTCATCATACCTTGAGTTGTCTCTTTTCCAATCTCTTCTAAATTCCTTTTCATTGAAGCAAGATCTCTTCCCCTTTTTCTTTGCTGCATCTTGCTCAAATTCTTCCTTCTTGGGGGCAATCTTGTCAGGGACCTCAGTATCCTTCTTTTCTTCTCCTTCACACTGGGTAGAGTCTGCCTTAAGCTTTTGTTCCTGCTTTATGGCTTTTTCATACACAAGGTCCATTGTGGTCGGACCATGCATATCGACTTCACCTCCAATATTTTTGTTGAGTCCTTGATGAATTTCCTGATCCGGAATCATTCATCTTGATGATAGATAGGAACATATCGAGGAAGTCGAGTAAACTTCTCCCAGTACTCGTTGACTGACATGGTCCCTTGCCTCAATTCTTGAAAGTTAGAGAGTTTTTGGTCATAATAGAGCTGTGGCAACCAATGTTTGTGGAAGATTTCAACGAACTCTTCCCAAGTCAACTTTCAGGAACTTATGTCCAGTTCAAGCTTTTTGTTTATCCACCAATTAGAGGCTTCACCTGCTAATTGGTATGCTCCCCATGCTGCCTTAGTTACCTCATTGTAGTTCCTTATTTCAAAGTACTTCTCCATCTGGACTAGCCAAACTTCGGCTTCATCGCCTCCTGCACTGCCATCAAACTTTGGCGGTATTATTTTCTTCATATCACGAGATAGCTTAGTAGACACTATCTTCCTGTTCCTTTCAGCAGAGTTGGTTGGCGATTTTTCCTTCTTATGATTGTGGTTTTCACCATGTCCATGAGACGAACTTTCACCTTCCGTGTTGTTGATGGTTATTTCCTTCTTCAATTTGTCTTTCTCTCTTTCATTCTCCAAACTAGTTAACCTTGCCAAAATCAAGTCGAGCGTTGCTTCCATACCATTGGTTCTTTGTTCCTCTTCACGACTTGTATCGGGAATATTTCTCGTTCTCTCATACACTTTCACCATGATTTAAAAGATTGACTTAAACCTGAATGTTTAATACAAGTTAGCCTAATTACGCTATGAATTTTCTTATGAAAGACATATAAGTAAACATTCACATACAAACAAGTATTCATTACTAGATTTAGGCACACACTTTTTTTGTTAATCTCACCGTACTAACTCTTTTCTGGTAAGACCCTATCCTTAGGTTTATGTCAAAAAGTCCTCCATCTTTGTGGATATTTCTTTTGTTGACTTTCTACTTTGATCTAATTAATGCTGACGTTGCATACTCATAGTTTAGTATTGTTTTCTCAGAATCCAAAAATTCTCTACTCTTTACAATTGTAGGTTGCTACAATTAAGGGGTTTTCTCATTCCTTCTTTAGAGTCATATAACTTTATTGTAGGGTAAGGTATATACTGGTTTATTCTTCCTAACCTTCCTACATAACCTGTTTGCTTAGTCTTCTGCAATCGTAGTGTTGGGTGAAAATTATGTAATCAGCTTTTCGATAGATTACACAACTTGGACTTCAGCCACAGCTATGTGAGATGTAAATCTCTCCTCTCGGAAAGGGGAGGCGCCCTTCTTACTGCTAACAGAAGCAATAGTAAAACAAACAAGTAATTACAAAATGTACACAAAACTTACGAAGTAGGGGGGGTGTGTTACATTCATCCTTCTCTCTTTTTTCAGAGAAGATGTTTACAATGCTTCACTGTTGGAAGTTCACGATTCTTAATAACTTTAAACAATCAACTAGCAGTAATACCAATAACTCTATCTTGTCAAAGCAAAGCATAGAGATACCAGAAGTAATTAACAATAAACAAATAAAGTAAAAGGGAAAGCTCACGAAGGCACAAAGTCGTTCCGTAGCTTTTTCAATGGTGGATTTGTGAAGAGTGTACCGTTTGTCACGTTAGAAGCACAAAGTCTTCTTAGACGCAACAATTCCTCGAACAGCATGAACAATTACAAGCACAAAGTCTTGTAGATCATCCAACCAAATTATCAAAGAGCATGAATAATTACAAGCACAAAGTCTTGTAGATCATTCAACCGAAAGACAAACAAAAACACAAATGTAAATCCAACTAATAGATGCAACACAAAGTTTACATAAATCACTTGGAGTCCTTCAGATTTCTCAAGCTAATCACCACCAAATAAGATCAATTCATAAAAGTATCAAATCCAACACAAAGTTTGGTTTGCAATCCTCTTCTTTATTGATCAAATTTCATTCACAAAGTATGAACGCAAAGTTTCACAATTCTGCTTCAAAAAGGGCAGCACTTCGTTGCAAAATACTAAAGGATAAATTTACAATGAAAATCCCTCACATTATATAGAAAGAGGGATGAGCAAAATTAGGAAACTAATTGAAGAAATTAAGGAAAGTTAGGTGAGCGATTTTAGGAGATCCCACCTAACTTTGACCAAAGTCAAAGTGTAATTTGTTTTCAAAATATTACATCTTTGAACTTGGTGTAATTACAATTTACAAAAAGACATTTAAAATGTCAGGAAATATTTACAAGATGCATAAAGGGATGCACCGGAAATGTCTAACACTGGAGAACAAAAATCTTCATGGTTCCTTGCTTTGGGCGCGGAAGTCTTCATATTTCCTCCTAGTCTCCTGCACGAACTTCTCATCTGGACCAATGGTGTAATCCACAATGGTGTGAATTCTCGTGATCGATCTCATGGCAGATGAGTGAACCTTCTTGCACCTGTCAAGATGCGTTTTCAGGTTATCCAATGTGAGCCTTGTATCACAAATGACGTTCAGTGAGGCTTCTGAAAAGTCTGAACTGTCAATCAAATTCATGATGGCTTCTTTGTAGATCTAAGATATTTCTGTGGCCGGTAGGAAGATACGATTTTCCTCAAGAAGTTGACCGGGCAACTCTTTGATACCTTTTTCAAGAATAACACGATGTCCTTTGACATCTTCCTGTACCTGGTGGAGATCTTCCATAAGAGATTGAATTACTTGAATTCGATGTTTCAAAGATTCTCTTACCTCAACAAACTTTTCTTTGTCAGGAATTACCCCAACATCCACCAATTTACTGAGCTTTACCTGTTTCATCTCCGACCATGACAACAGGCATTTCTCCATGTCTCTGCACTCCTGGGAAAGTACACTTTTCTCTTTATCAAGCTCTGTGGTGAGCTTGGCTAACAAGGTACTTTTCTCGTCCGTAGCAATTATAATCTGAGATCCGTGTTCAACGATCTTCTCAACAAAATCATACAACACTCTGCCTTTGGAGGCGAACTTCTCAGCTTTCTTGACAGCTGGGTCTTCAATACTTACCATTGTCAGCGGTTGTGCATTGATTGGAGAACCTGCAAGTCTCTTTACAACAGTGGCATAATGCTCTGCCCTCTGTTTGTACATATTACGAGCTTGCTCTACTTTATCCAGTCTTCCAGCCAAGATATCCAATGTCACTTGCGCATCGGCCTTTGCACTTTCATTGGTAACCTTGCCAAGCTGGACCTTTGTCACCGTGTAGTCTTCCATATTGACATCACCTTCTTCATGTGGTGGTATGCCAATTTCCGCATACTTCTGGCCAGACTTATCAACGTTCAGCCTTGAGTATACCTTTTCCTTTTTCTTCCCTTTAGCCTTTGGAAGGACTATCTCTTCGAGGTCGAGCTCTTCCGGAGAGATCATTTGCTTTTTACGCTTCGACACTTGAGATATTAGCCAAGGGGGAAGGAAGGAGGTGTGAGCTTCTGGATTCACTGTCAATTCAGTTGCCATTGCTACTTCTGAAGTTATTGTCACGTCTGAAGTTACCATGGGTATCGTGACAATAGGAGAAGTGTCTGTCATTATTGCTCCTGTAGTTTGCACATTGAGCTGATCATGCATTGACTCATTCATGAAACGATTGAATTCATTCTTAGAAGTGATCATATGTTGGTGAAGACAGGCTAGGAATGGACGATGGAGGACTTGACAGTATCTCAACCATATGAATGCTTGTCACTGAGGGAGTATCAAGCGGGGTTGATGCTGCAGGAATAGTGGATATCTCGACTGCAGGGATGCATGTAGTAGGAATAGGTGACGAGGGAACAGGAGGTGGAGGAGTTCTTGAATTTGGAGGGGTATGAGGAACATTGGAAGTCACAGGCGATGACGTTTTAAGAATTTCCTCAACTTCTTTCTCAGGAGGAGTAGTTCTTTCTTGATCATGCCCGGGTTCCTGTTGATCACCCTCTTGTCTCTCCGATTCTGGTTCACCTTCAAAATCACCTTCAGATCCTTCTTCAGAATCTTCTTCAGACTCTTGCCCACTTTCAGAAACCTCTTCTGCATCGGAGTCTGCTTCTGCTGAATCTTCATCTTCAGCGGATTGATCACTTGAAGTTCCTTCTTCATCGGAATCTACCTCCTCTAGAATAGACTTTTTACCTTTAGAGCGAGACATTGGATTCCGTGATTTCTGTCTCTGGGACGGACTGGGTATCTTTCTTGCCAACAGTGAACTTGATCCTGGGACCTCTTCGTGAAGAAGTGGGAACAGCCGCTGATTTATTTTTGTTGCGGAGTTCTTGCTGTTGGCGAGCTTCTGCTTCAGATTCTTCTCCCTCCGAGTCTGTTCTGAAACTTTTCATTTCATAACCATGCTTATGTAACCATTCTGCAGTGTTAGCTAGAATTGGCTTCAATCTCTCTCTCATGCTGGTAACTTCTTTCCTAGACCATTGAATTGCAGGCAACGGCCTTTTAGCAATTCCTTGTTCATCATAGACAGCATTCATGATATCACCTGGATCTGTAAAATCCTCTGGTAGGTCAGCAATATCAAGATCTCTGATTTGCTGAACAGTCAACCTACAATAGTCCATTTTGCGAATGGCTTCTTCATCTCTACAATCAGCCCAGATGTCTTCAAAACGGTACTTGTGATGATGACCCTTTTGCAATCTTTTTCTGACATCTCGGTAATCAAAATCAAACCTATACCTGTAGGTCTTGATTGTCATGATCTGCATTTCAGCATAAACAGACTTAGCCTTTTGTGCAGTTTGGATAGTATATCGACCAATGGTCAGTGGGAACTTGAATCCATGCTTGTGGTTGCTTCTTCGTTCTTTTTGCACTGACATCAACTGTTTGCATGTTTCCATGAGAACCCACTTATCCGAAGGATAACGTGGCAGCATGTAGGGACAACCAGTGTAGCACCCTACTCTCAAGTAAGTAAATGTTGGAGTTGAAGAAATAGGCATCCAACTTTACTTACCACCTTATACGCCTTCATCAGATACTCTCCTTCTTTCAAGAGCTGGATCAAAATTGAAAAGCAAAGGCGCGAAGAAAGCATCTGTGACCCGCCTGAAGTGATGAAAGCTTTCCTTCAGTTCTAATTGATAGAAAAATCTGTACACAGGTACCATCATCCGATTCCCTTTTGTAGATAGACCCGGGAATTGCCTCATTACAGCCGCCGCATACACTAGGTAAGAAGTCATGTAGAATTTCAAAGTAGAAGGAGCATTGATCAACTGCTCATGTATTTCATCACTGATCTGTTTGCCCCAGTCAATATGCACCTTCTGTCTCCTTATGATCCTGATGTATTCATACATCCAATCATGAAAAGTGGATGATTCCGGCAAGCCTTTCACTCTGCTTAAAAATGTGATCATATCTTTGATGTCATCCTTGAAATCACTTCGCAGGAGTCCTTTTGGCCATCTGGAAATAGATGATCTAGGCTTATTTAACCATTGAGTATTTATTAGGTGTTTAGCTTTATTGGGATCAGCGTCAAAAACCTCTTGTGCTTTTTGTATAGGAATATCAATGTATTTCTCCATATGAGGAACCTTGAAAACAATGTCAAAGAAATCAGGGTCGAGTCTCAGAATCTCGTGCTCGGAAGAATCGATCACACTTCTACTTTCTCTGATGTAGTGAGAGGCCACCTGAAGAACAAATTCTGTATTATGTGCAGCTGTAGGGAACATGGCTACCAAATGCAAGTTACTGTGTACAATTGCTCTCATTGGGTCAGGAAGAGGCTTCGTCTCTGTTTGCTTCGCAAAGTCAACCAAGTCTTGATGGCCAACCTCTGTATCCTTTATCTCTTCCACCTTGGAGACCACTACGGTTGGCGGATAGACACCATGATATTTGTACTTCATTTTGCTTTTTGCTCTCGAAGAAGACAGAGGTTTACTGGCAGTCATCAAAGACAACTGGAACTTTGATCACTCAGACTTTGAAGATCTTTGAAAAGAGACTGCAAGGTGTTGAGCCAGAACAAACATTAGTTGTTAGGTAGCTTGGAGATGCGCGAAACGAGCAACGATGATGGGAAAGCGTGGAGCGGATGACAAGGCACGCAAAACGATGCACAAAATGGAGGGAAAGAAGTTCAGGAGTAAATCAGGCGAGTTTGAAGCTTATTTGGAAAAAATTGTAAAAAGTGTAAGGGCGCTAAAATTCAGCGCCCTTACATCTTTGGAGATTTCAGTTTTGATGCAGGGGCGCTAAATTTTAGCGCTCTTGCATCTCTCAAAGTTAGATTCTATTTCAACATGTTCAACATGTCAGGGCGCTAAATTTTAGCGCTTTTGCATCTTTGGCATATTTTGGTAAAACAGATGCAATGGTGCATGAAAACGTCGTTTTGTCATTTTCCTGTAACATGGAATGCTTTGAAAACAAAATTTGTTTTCCTTTGGATAGAGCTGCAACTAAAATTCGTTTCATTGCCATCACAAACATCGCAAATGTGGATGAGAGCCAAGGATAACTTCCTTACAAAACAAGAGTTTCTTCAATGTGCTTGTGTTAAGACGTGATTGCAAGGGCGACAAAGAAGGAAGCCAACACAAAAAACGTTGGAGAGAAGTGCATAGAAAGAATGACGTGAGAGGAAGAAGAGCTTGCAATTCGAAACGTTGTGAAGAAGAAACATGGATAGAGCATGCGAAACAAAGGCGCGAATGGAGAGAAAGAAAACACGAAGAGAGAAAGAGAGAACGTGTGAGAAGAAAAAGAAACGCGTGGAAAGAAAATAAAAAGAAACGCATATGTAAAACCTAGGAATATACAAAAACGAAAGAAAAAGGAGAGCAAGAGTAATCGACTTACCAAGATGAAACGCAAAGATTGCTAGAGAGGAAAGTCGAAATTCTCAAAAACGTATTTGCAGTCTGAGAACTCGCCCAGCACGAAGAGAGGAAGAACAAAGATCAAAAACAATGAAAGTGGCGAACTAAAACATTTTAAGTGAAAGAGAAAATCAAAAACCTAACTCAAGTCGAGCAATAAATTTAGGCACGAAAAGTGGCACGATTGACGAAAAATGCGAAAATCATGAAGAAACGCGCCAGAGCCAGAAAAAGTTTAAGTGTCAGGAAAAAGTGTAATAGCGCTAAAATTCAGTGCTATTACATTTTTGAGAAAGTTCACTTTCATGTAGGGGCGCTAAATTTTAGCGCCCCTGCACTTTTCATACTTAGCCAAATTTTGGCTTGAGAGTAGAAGCGCACTTTTTCAGTGCAACTGCATCTTTCGCAATTCGCTAATTACGAACAGTGAGACTTCGTGAAGGGGCTCGTTTCGAAGGTCTTCGCGAGGCGAACATGGGGGATGCTCGAATTGACTATTCGAGGCTTTGGAACACATTTCGAGGTGGCTTGAAAATCACTTCGTTATGCATACTTGAACATCACGAATCCTAGGAAACGGACAAGTTTCGTAGGGGGGTTATCCGTGGAACGAGCGCTGCTAGATTCCATGATAACACGTAGGTAATATCATAAGTTGTTGGTTTAGGAGTTCCTACTCCAAGGATAATTTTTTTTTAATTAGTCCCAATTTTCACAAGTTACTAGTCACTCACAAAGCACAAAGAAGTAACCCAGACTCCTAAAGCCTATGGATGACTTATCAAGACCAACTTATCTGACTTAGCTTACTCAGTCTAAGGAACATGTGTGTGTATACTCAAATGGTTCTCGTTACTGTTTACCTGACCAAGCTCCTCTCCCGAGTGATATTTCTCCTCTGCTTGGAGGAATGGTCCTCATACCTGCATCCACTATCATAAACTCACGGCAATCAAATGCTCACAACAATAACAGTATACATAAACTTCACATGATTCATCAATCTCATAATGCATATTTTCACCATGAATAACATCAATTGAAACAACATAAAATGAGACAATCATTAATGTACAACACTCATATTGATAACAAGGTGCAACATATCTTATTCATTCACAAAATTGTTTTTTACAATCACTTATTCCCTATGCAATACTAATATCTTAGTAGCTATACAATCGGGGTGTAACACTTAGTCAGTTTTCTCAGATGCTTTTCAATTTCTTCATTTTGACCTTCAATGCTTTGATTTGAGATCACTGATGATTGATGATCTCGATGAACATGCTGAGACATGGAATGGATTACCAATTCAGTTTCGCAAAGAATGACTGGTCCTGCACGTCCTAAAGGTTGGTTTAGAGGTCCCAAAATCTTGGGCTCCCTTGGCCTACAGGGGCTTTTTTGACCTTTTGTGTACTCATTTTCAGTTTGCAACCTTTCACAAACAACCCCAATTTGATATCCATTATCAGATGTTTGATTCATTTGTTGAATTTGTTGACGGTGTCATTGTTGAGATGGATCAAATCGGAGGACTTCCTAGAGGTTATGGAGCTTGAAGACTGCATCTGATTGCTAAAAAAAAACTGGGCACCTATTTCAAGGAAGGTGCAATTTCTTTAACATTTATCCAATTCTTCGTGTGCTTCATTTTTACCCTTGCTTCTAGTGTTTTATTCTTGGTCTTTGTTTGTGAATGCTTGATAGGTCCTGTGAGCTTGCAACTGGATTGATCGCAAAGCTGAAAGGATGCTGAGCAGATGCCTTGTAGAAAGCAGTCGTTGAAAACCACAATATGTGGCCCAAAATGATGGGCGTTGTTGGCCTGCACGGGCACTTTTGCCTTGCTTGACTGCAATCTTTGATGATACATGCTTTCAACATCTTCTGTCTTCACCTTTGTTCACCAGTGATTGATGAATCAGGTGAACTTGCTTGGTGATGCGCCGGAAAGCCAACAGAATCATGAAGGAGATGACTGTCTTGGAAAAACTTGATGACTTCCCTTGACCTTTTAACTTCATGGGCACCCCTGGCCAGCAGGGGCGCTTTTGGCTGCAGTTTCATCATTTTCTTTGAAAATCCTCATCTCTTCACGCTTCGCGTTCGCCATGTAGCTTGACTAGTTTGAGCATTGTTGTCGACGACACGAACGCGTGCACCTTAGCAATCGCTTTCATCATGCTGCATGTACAGGTGCTTGAAAAATGACTAAGGCATTGACTGCGCAACATCTTTTCTTGTAGTAAAGCGTGCATTCTCCAAACTTACAATATTTTCAACATTTTTCACTTTTTAAAATCCCCTCCATCGTAGAGCATCTTTTTGAGCATCTTTTGCCATGGATTCTTCCTTGAAGTTTTTGAGGCTTTGATTTCGACATCTAGTACTGGCCATCTGCCATTAATGGTTGCGGAGGTCTTAGCTTTTCTCCTGGAAAAATGAAGTAGGCCCACCAGAGTAAAACAAACTTTTTTGGTGATTTTGACTTGACCAGTGTGATTGTGAGGTCAAATTATCGTATCAAAATCATTTCCAACTAATTCTAGAAAGGTCCTATTTTTAGGGGTTTTCCTAAAAATAGGGGTACAAAACCCTAAGTTTCAAAATTTCAGAATTTTGCAAGTATCTTCCTTGACATAAACCCACAAAAAGCCTATGTTTTGTTTGACCTAAAACGGACTTTTGACAATAATTTTACATGATTTAGACCATTTTGATCAAAATGCCTTATTGAAGCAAAAAATTTATTTTGGGTACAACAATAGGTTTGAAATTTGGACTTGTTTTGTCCATGCTGCTATTTGGAAAAACAACCAAACTTAAATGGCTAATATGTTGTAATGTCCCCAATTTTTGCTATTTCAACATTGTACTTAAATAATTAATTTTAGGTTGTCGAAAATGATTAAATTAAAAGAGAACTTAAATTAATTATTTTTAATGGTGTACAAAAGTGACTGAAGTTCTAGGAAAGTTAAAGTAAATTAATTCACTTTTGGGGTGTTCTTAAAAAAGAATAAAAATTGAAAAGGCAAATGTGAGAATTCAAGAAGGTGGTGCGAGGAGTTACGAAGGGGAGGATGAATAAAAAAAATTGGAGTTTTTTGCGGGTATGTTGGTTTTGATTTTGAGAATAGGAAGTTATTGGTTGAACATAGTTCACCACAACCTTTTGGAGGGAGTTCGCCATAGCCTTTTGGAGGATGGAAATTCTCTGAAGGAAGATCAATTTTGGTGGTGAGATTTGTTAGTCATATATCTTTACTTTGTTGTCGGCCGTAGTCGGCCTTGGTCGTAGTCGGCCAATTGTTAATAAAACTAGTCGGCCTTGGTCGTAGTCGGCCAATTGTTAATAAAACTATAGATTAGTAAAGAATAATAATGTCATGTACTTTCGGGAAAACATGTTCAGATTAATGTTAATGTAATGTTGTTATGAAACGTCGTGTCGGTTGGTTATCTAACCACCACCGAACGTTATATGTAGCCTGTTGGATAGTCGGGAAAGTATTGATGAGTTGTGTGCCGATGGTTATATTGTTAAGCATTGTGATACTCTGTGATTGTACATGATATTTCTGAAAATGAATAAAGTTTCTGGCATCCAAACATGATATCTTTCTGGTTACTGTTTTATTCTATGTTTTGCACATGACTAGTTTGCCAGTAGTACGTAAGATTTGAATTCCATTCCGTAGGCAAACATTTGGTTGAGCTTCTGGAAATTCCGTACAACTTTGCAAGGTTCTCAAGTCGTACGAAATTCGCAGAGTGTTCAAGTTGCAGGGTATTCACCAGGTCTTCAGGCCGTACAGATTTTACAGAGTTGCCAGGTCGTACAAAATTGCCAAGCCGTATAGATTTTACAGAGTTGCCAGATTGTACAAAATTGCCAGGTCGTACGGATTTCACTCTTTCAAAGCGTACGGATTTCACAAAATTGCCAGGTCGTACGGATTTCAAAGATCCTACAAAGCGTACGGCAATTCCAGCCTTTACCAGATTTCGGCAGTTTTGATCAGTTCGGCAGTTTTGATCAGTTCGGCAGTTTTGATTAGTTCGGCAGTTTTGATCAGTTCGGCAGTTTTGATAATTTCGGCAATTTCTATAACTGTCTCGAGATTTATAAAATTGGCTAGAATCGCTGAACTGATAGAAAGATGGACAAGGGCAAGAAGGCTGCGCAGCACAAGCCAAAGGTAGCCTCGGCTGGAAAAAGAAAGAGGATGGATGCTGATAACGAGACGATGACATGGGAGAACCTGACTGGCAATGAGTGCAAACAGTGGTGGTGAAGCACTCCTGATGACCACTCCTTGAAGGTTGCGCTTCGACACGCTCGGGTAGACAAAGCTGTGATAGTGCCCTTCTTCAATTCTCGGGAGTTTGAGCCTTGGCTGAAGGCGATGGTGGACAACTATTGTAGGCATACGCACAAATCGGTGATTGATTACAGAGGTTGGCGAGTGACCATTTCATTTTGGCCGCAGGACTTCGAGAGAGTGTTTGGCGTACCAGCTTCGGGAATAGGGGTTAACAAACCCAAGAAGATGACACAGGAACACAAGGAACTGTTGGTCAAACAGGTGTGTCGAAGTGATTTGACAGCGGAGGAACAGAATACCATATGGAGTGCTGGCAATCGAGGTCTCCGAAAACACTACTTGGCAACTGCGGAATGGAAGTGCTTGCTCGACCTAATGAAATGCCGACTTACAGGTGCCTGCCGAGCGTCGGATATTGCTATTTGGATGGTGGACTACATGGTCGGACTCCGCGTCGGCCAAGTGTACAACTGGGCGAGGTTACTTACAAAGCGGATGAGAGATTTCTTGTCGCAGAGGCATAAGGCCTTCTACATGACCCAACATGCTAGAGCCCTCTTTCTGGATGCCGTTCACACACAGGTGCCCGAAGGCAATTGGGGTCGATTGCAGCCACTTACTCACCTGGATCCTGGGTTGCCGACAGTATTTTACTGGTCTGAACTGGAAGCGAAGCAAGCCGGCGAGGGCACGGCTTAGGAAAGAAGAGGAAACAGAAGGAGGCGTCGGTGGAAGAGGAAACATCAGCTGAGGATACCTCTGAGCAGAGTGATGCATCAGACAGGGATGAGCCCATTGATCTATCTTCCTCACCCTCGGAGTCTAGTCCACCGGCCGATGAGGATGTGTCTGTCGCCATAGGGGGTCAGGAAGCAGGAGAGATCGACATACCATTGTTGCAGCCGGCAGGGTTTACTCTTCCCGCACCGCCAGCCAGGAAGAACACACACTCAGTGACATTCACTCTTCCTGTTTCGCCAGTTGGAGCCGGGCGAATGTTGAGGTAGCTGCTTCACTACCAGGTGCATCGCCAAGGTGGGCACCACTTGCCACCACGACATCACAGGGGGCAGTCACTGTATCGGCAGGGTCCACCGCCTTAGTCGAGATATTGCCAGCGGCTTGTTCCCTTACACCACTGCCAGGATCGGCAGCGTCAGGAGTGGCAACCTCAGTAGCAGGAACTGGGGGACCGATGGCGGCCACTGAGGAGACTACTCCAGCCCTAGGAGCACCCGGGGTAGCCCAGATTGATAGCTGGTTGGGATCGGTAGGCCTCACTTTGGAAGTGGCCGAGCAGCCAGAACAGCGGGAGAAGAGTCCCTCGGAGGGACTAGGGGATGAGGAAGGGCCAGTCGTTCACACTCAGCAAAGTGAGACGGCCCGACTTGGCGAGGATGCACTTGCACACCCTGAGGCTAGCATAGCAGAGGCACCAGAGACAGCCATACATGAGCCTCAACAGATAGTCGGGGAACCACCCCAGGAGGAGACGAAACCTTGTACACCTCCCGACGATGAGGAGAACGAGGAGGGTGACTCCACAGAGGGATTTGTCGTAGAGATGTCACAACCAGACCCATCAGACCCACTGGGCACGGTGCAAAGATATGTACAGGAGCTAGAGCATATGGGCAGGTTGATGATCCGAGTGGGACAGGTTTCCAGAGAACTCAGGATTGGCCGATCTCCTCTAGTGGGCCAGGAAGTTCAGCGTATTCGAGGATTTGTACAGATGGGGTGTGAGGCTGAGTTCACACGGATATTCGGCGAGGGGTGGCCAGCAGGAGAGACCCTTGCAATGATGAGAGCCTGGCGGGGTCGACCACCGAGACTAGTAGGGCGAGACGTCGGGGTTCTGGAGAGCTTATATTATATAGAGCTTGCCTTTCGGGATGTCTTTATTCTCATGAAACGCCAAGTATTTTCTACTGAGGTAGCCGTATCACGAAGAGTGGACGCCTATAGACTCCTGCAGAGGGTTAAGGACGAGTCCACTGCTACCATAAAGAGCATCCAGAATGACTTGGCCGAACAAACTCGGCTTGCCAGTGAGAGGGGAGCTCGATTGGAGGTCTTGGAGCCTCGGGTGGCCGTCTTGGAGGAGGAAGCACAATAGAAAGAGGCAGCATGGGAGCAGCGAGTAAAAGCTTTGGAAGATCAGTTGGCTGCAAAAGATGTTGATTTGGCGGCCAAGAGTGCAGAGGCGGAGAAGGAAAAAAGCCAACTGATGGAGGCAGCCCATATGGTAAAGGCGGCGAGGGAGAGGGAGATACTGGCAGATCGGCAGCTTCGCACACGTACCGAGGAGGTGAGGCGACTGCGAGCGAAGCATTCTTCTACTACTCCGACGTCATCTATGCATCCAGGGACGCACTCCCTTCCCCCTACTTCTCATTGATCTTGTCTTGCTATATGTATGTTGTCTGGAAGACGACTTCTTTTGTGGGGGGGATGATGTTAGTCGTATATCTTTACTTTGTTGTCGGCCGTAGTCGGCCTTGGTCGTAGTCGGCCAATTGTTAATAAAACTATAGATTAGTAAAGAATAATAATGTCATGTACTTTCGGGAAAACATGTTCAGATTAATGTTAATGTAATGTTGTTATGAAACGTCGTGTCGGTTGGTTATCTAACCACCGCCGAACATTATATGTAGCCTGTTGGATAGTCGGGAAAGTATTGATGAGTTGTGTGCCGATGGTTATATTGTTAAGCATTGTGATACTCTGTGATTGTACATGATATTTCTGAAAATGAATAAAGTTTCTGGCATCCAAACATGATATCTTTCTGGTTACTGTTTTATTCTATGTTTTGCACATGACTAGTTTGCCAGTAGTACGTAAGATTTGAATTCCATTCCGTAGGCAAACAAGATTATCCACCTTCGTTGGTTGCAGGAGAAATCATTTAGGTTTCTCGCTTGGATTTAAAAGATTGGTGTTTTTGGAAATTTGTTAAGTCTTTCGAGAAAGACAAATTTCTAAATGTGAATTGAAGGATTGCAGAATTGAGGTCACAAGTTATTTTTAATGTTGTTTGGTAGTTGCAATATCCTTCCATACCAATTTCATACATGACAAGTCCATGGCCATATAGTCTCTAGTATTGAGATTATCCATTTATTTTTATATATAAATTTGGGAAAGAATCACAACTTGGATTGTAACTAAACATGTCCCTTGCTGTTTACGAGACCTTTAAAGGATTTTTGTGCATGACATAAGCAGAGTCGTATGATTACGAGAGGAGAAACTTCATATTTTTTAATGAATGGAGTTTACATATTATACATGTTGATTGAATTAATTATTGGTGGCACTATAAAATTTTAGTCTCAGGGACTGTTTATGGAATGAAATGATAGAGGGAATATTAAGAGTACAAACAGCTGTTGTCCTCAAAGTGTACCCTGAAAACTCTCTGACCAGAAAAGTAGGACAGCCATCAACCAACAATGTAAGAGGTAGAAAACAATGGGTTAGGGATGGAATACTTTTTTCCTCGTGTGTAACTCCATACCATAGACCATAATTCACTGGAAATTCGAGCATATACCTCTCGAGATCAAGAACAATGCATCTTTCAACAAATGACTCCATGACATGAGTCACCCAATCTGAAATCTAGGAGGCCTCATGCACCTTATAGGAATCTTTAATAGAAGAAGACTCCTCGTGCTTGACAAACACAAGAGGCACCTCACTCACATCTTGAGTGTGAACGATGGAAGACTTCACACTACTCTCTTCATCATGTACTATGGCTGCCATAGATGTCTAAACTATTTCTATGGATGATGAAGATTGAGCTAAGCTTAACTCCAAGCAAAGCTCATCAACCTGGATCTCGGTTTCTTGAAGGGCCATTTGGGTGCTCTTCAAGGAATCCATGGTCACTTGAAGCTCATGGGCGAGCTTATCAACTTCCTTCTCTTTCCCTCTCAAAGCATCTAAATATATTTAAGTGAGGCTGAGAAGATGGTAATAATCTAAAAGAAGGTGCAGATAGTCTGATTTCATTCTCACCATACTCCCTTTGATTACTTGTAAACTATTGTGAGAAGATTCTTCTTCAATTCCTTTTTGTCTTCTCTCCAATTGAACCTTACAAAGGTGATTTTCAAACAGTTTGTGTACTCTTATCATAATGTGACAATGCTGCAACAATTTTATCTTCACTGACCTTCAAATGGTTCTCCAAATTGTGTGAACTATCAGCCTTATGAGCAATTTCCACTTCACATGAAGAAGCATCAAATTGGTCTTGAAGCATTTGAGTCACACAATTGTTGTCTTCAATGTTATCATTCATACATCCTTGCTGATTTGGAACTAGGGCAGCGCTAGTCCCACATGTTGAATCATCATCAATACCCTCATTAGGTGTCATAACATATGAGGGCTCAGTTTTTTCTTTGAACTCATTATCCAACACAACTGTTTCACTAGATGAAGTTATGCTTTCTTCCTATAGAGAAAGTGGAACCTATATACCAACTAAGATTAGTTCTTCTGTAGTCAACTGTTCCTTAAACTTCTCAATTTTCTCCTCAACCAACCTTTTTGTGAAATCATATGCTGCGGTTGAGACATGTTGCTCATTTCTTCAAATGACCAACAAATCTGATTGCAACTGCTTGCAAACATCATCACCTTCATCTAGAATCAGGCACAAAATAGTTAGCATACTTGTTTTAACATTGTTTGAAGGACATTTCCTGATTCTAGTTATGGAGCAATGGAACATCTGAAGAATCAATTCATAACACCCCAGGTCCATCATAAAGAGGCATAACCTAACCTGTAATTTCCAGTATTTTAACTCTTTGACCAAAGGTAGGGCTTTTGACATCATGTAACACCTGAAAACGCTCAATCAGTTGAAGTACTTCCCTCATGATGTCATCATCATAAGGTGCGTTAGGAGCTGCAATTCTTGAAACTTCACTAATACAAGTGACAACTGCAAGTCTTACCTCTTCATCTTGATGTCTCATAAGCACTGGCTTAACCAAAGAGTGCACCAATGAAAACATAGCTTTACACATCGGCTGGGAAGGTAATTGACCCGCCTTGCATAGACTACATTCCGCTTCCTTCAACATGCTAAGAAGAACTATCTTTGACTCAGGTAAGTGTTTTAGCTTCTTACCTATATATTTTAGCTTCTCATGGAGGACTTTGACAGCCTCTTGTTCTTTATTCCATTTCCACTCAAAATCAAGTTGATCCTGCATCATAGATTGAAGCAACGAATCCATGTGATCACTAGAAGTAGCCATGATACGCAAACTGAAATTTTGATCTGTAGTTGATTAACTGAAGTTACCCCTTTACTGTTCACCCTCAGGCTGGCAGGATGCACAACTTTGATACCACTATAAAGTCCCCTTTCTGGCTTGAACTGAATTTCTCGATTGTTTTCAATTTGATAGATGTTCCATTTATCAAATTAAACACATAGCATTGCATGAAAACTAATCAACTTCACAATAAGGAATAAGCATGAAAATGATAGTCGAAGTCTGAGTTTCATTTCACTATTCTTGACTGAAATCAATCATCTTATGAGCAGATATACATTTCAAGCTTTAACAGAACTATACTATGTACTGTTTTTGGACTGTTTGAAGATGAACACACTCAGTGATTAATAGCAGCAGGAAATAACCATAATCTATGACTGATACAGTGCTGTTATAAGCTTGAGATAAGAAGTGACCCACTTAGAATAACTCTCAGAATAGTTCAAGCTTATCAAAGCATTTATATGAGCAAATTACATTAAGTGTATGCACCAATATGTCACAACAACAGTGTAGATGACTCTTTCATATGCACTGACCTTAGATATGCAACAAAAGACCCTTATTTACAGGTACATACTTAGTAACAGCAATAAACAAACAGTTATAAATAACTTAGACCCGGTTATGAGTCTACCTGGGTAGAATGGAGGTCGATTCTTGCACAAAATGGTCTTAGAAATGCTGCTGCAGCAAATGTCTCAGACCTGATATACCAGGCGCTCAAACTCAGACTGAAGCCTCCCTTAAATCTCCCACGTGGCCAGTGCAATAGGACCCACGTGTTAACTAGAGTTGCTTATTGCTTCCAAAAAAACCACGAATAGTTCTTACAGGTTGAAACGCCTCCAAACAACTAATTCTAGGTTGGTATGAGGCACACAGTATCATTCAATATGAATTGCTTCTCTCAAGGAATGAACACGCCTCTCTGAAATGACTTCCAGCACTCCTAGCAAACCATGTCCTTGCTCAAATAGGATACACAACCCATCACCTAGGGTTTTGTCATGTCCCCGAAATAGTAGCATTAAAAATAATAAGATATACAAGATACATATTGGAAACATTTTTAATTATCAAAGATAATAAATATTAAGTATAATATTATAATATAAGATTATGATTATGATCATCATAACACCAAATATGAGGAATTACAATTTAAATACAATAATAATTATTATAGATAATATTATAATTAAATATAATTTATATTGGTTGTCCATAATATATACTATAATATTAATAGATGAAGCTCTTATTAAATACTCTAAACTAATAGGAATAACTCTATAGCTCAAAATATAAAATATACAAATATAAATATATAATCCAAATAAGGTTATCGAACATAAGAAAAAAGTGATTTATAATCAAGCAAGGAAAGAACCTTCGAATATGACCATGGACGGGTCAAATGAAGGAAGATGACTCTTGTGTTAGCGTTCAGGGAAGGACGCGACCAGTCCAAGATATGTAAGGGGATCATCACAGGAGTCATAGGAGAGGAAATCACCGTGGCATGGAGAAAGGAAACATAAAGTCTATAAAGGATTCTCATCGGGCAATGTCTTACTGCCTATCGAAGATCCCAAGCACATAACAAAGCATGCTCACCCTCAAAGCGATATCAACCTTCATAAACGTATTTGTGGTACAAGTGAGGAACGAGGGGAAAAAACGTTGTATACGCACAGGTGATCTGAAGGAATGAAGGCACGCGGGGTTCCATTTTAGAAACTTAGAGAGACTGTAGACTATGGCAGAATGGGAGGTGACAGTGATCATTACAAGAACTTGACTCTGTGAGCATCCGCGCCCAACATTTTGGTGTTTGAGTCCCCACAGCAATCGAAGGGCATATCCGCAATATACAGGAGCGACACACGTTGAGTGGTAGTTAGACTTGGAATACCTGTCGTGGTTTTAGGTGACAATGCCCTGCGTGGGTAGAGTGGCCGCTTCAAGGTCGCAAGTGGTATGCATAGTGGAGAGCTTTGGTCTTGTTTCCGTCACCCTCAATAACACTTTCACAAGCTGCTATGACCGATCAAGTTCCAACGAAAGAACTTATTCCGTATAAAAGAAGCATAAAGATAAACATGTGTCAGTCTTAGTTGGCAAACAGAAGGAGATCGGGGTAAGTAATATATAAAGTGTGAGTTATCGATATAGGAAGGATATATGAATATACTCAAAGAGAGGAAATAGGGAATTACGGATAGAAGGTGCCTTTATGGCATATGCAAACGGAGGTATGTGATTCCAAAGCTATTGAATTTATAATTACATAATTGGCTATTAACTTCATTGCTCTGTCAAGCTTGTGATTTATATTTATTAGCTTTTGTGACAAGCTTATCACAACATGGGTTTGTAGATTACATGTATACTATAGATGTGTGTACATACACTCATGGTTACGTCATAAATGCTGAATAGATACAATACATACAAATAATATAAAACAATATTTATGGTTAT
>VDFB02269256.1:0-19188 GCA_007258455.2 Sequoia sempervirens | reverse complement strand
GTCTTTCACCATCAAAACCAGCAACTGAAGGAGAGGGTTTTCATCCTCAACCAGCAATGTGTAATTTCTGGAAACAATCCAACAAAGTCTCCTCAAGTAGTCAAATCCTCCATATGCAAATGAGCTCAAACTCATATTTATAAAGCGAGGGAAGAATTAGGGCAACTTGCATTTGAATTTGAATATATTTTCCCTCTCATTTCACTTTATGAAATGACACGAAATTACCCCAAGAGGGGCGTCCAACTTTTTGCCTCCAAAATTCCGCTTTTGATTTTTTATTTAAAATTGACATTAAGCCCAAACTAGGCATCCCACCTTATGAGGCATAACATTAGCCTTAAAAAACAATAAATAAACCTCTTTTCTAGGCATCCACTTGAAATACATTGTCCCCTTTTTAAAAACAACATTGCTCAACTAGGCCAAGGGGGTTCTTTTATAACGTTATAACATAAGTCATAAAATCACCTTTTGAAGACTTTAATGAATAATATGCCAAAACATTAGAACTCGCCAAACAACTGCCAAGCATTGCCCAAACTGGAAACCCTGCATGTCACTGCTGCCAAGACCAATTACTAGATATAACACTTACTAAAAATAGTGAGTCAAATCACCGAATTGGCCCAAATAAGGAACACCGAAAAAGGGGACATTACACAAAACCCCACTGGGCCATTGTGATCATGGGCATTGTGCCCTGATTGATTCATTGTGCTCGAAATTTTGAACCTTTGCATTGAAATTGTTGGCATTCATGTTGGTTAATTTGTGTTCCAAACCCTCACTAGGCCAGTGTGCTTGCAAGCTTTGCACTTCTACTTGGCTACTAAGTTCATAGGTTTGGCCTATTTGTATTGCTGCAATGTGTACATGTTGAGAATGAGGTCCCCATTTTGTGGCCTCACCCGGCTCAAGCCAAGCTATAATATAATATTTATATATTTATATTATTAATAGTTAACATTTATTAAATTAACTTTATTATTTTATTATATATTAATTTTATTAATAAAAAGTACTAAGAAATACGCATATTGTTTCTAATATTCCTTCTTTAGGCTGCAAATATATGTATCTATGAGTTTTACATGTTTTTAATATAGACAAACTTAAAACAAACCCAACCCCCAAAATCTTTTTGCTGGATCTATGAACCAAATCCACAAACCCAAACCAAGATCCGAACCAGAAACTGCAACATAGCTTATAAACAATGAGTAATATAAGCATTGCATTGGTACCCAAAAGAGTGATTTTTTTGCTCATTTGATGCTGTGACTTCATAAGTAATGCTTATGTCAGGGAATAATTTTTAACATAGAGCACAGGTACTTTGATTTCTATTTCACTGCTTTAATGCTTCTAATTTAGTGAAATCCATCCTTATCCCTGTAGCAAATGTTTTGATTTCTAGCTATAACTATAATTAGAGTCTACAGCATCTTTCTCTCTGTGTCTATGGCCTTCAGGTCAGTTCTTTGGGTCAGCCTATGTGCATTTATTGATATGCTTTTGTGTAATGCCTTTGGATCACCCTGCTGGCACTTCATACACAATAATCTGACCTTCAAGCTAGTTATTACTCACCAATGTGAGCGGCAACCCAGTTAAAACCTCAAATTAGTGTGCCATCATTTCCCAACATCAAAGGTTACATACATGTTTTTGCTGTCTTATTTCTTTTGTGATGAGCCCAATACATTTCACTAGGAGAACTCTCAACATTCTCCAGAACTCTCAACGTGGGAGAATGTTAGAGTGTTAACAAAGAAATAAACTTATTTTAGGAGGATATAATAAGAATAAGCAAAACCTTTCTTATACAAATTATGTGACCCAACTGAACAAGTATTTACTACACCAAAGATTATTTTTTCTTTAGAATTGGGAGGACATTGCTGTTGTTCTGTTTGATGATCACAGTAGAACAAATTTATACTGTTTTTTGTTTGTAAAAATTTGTTTATTTTTTATTTTCAATCATTCTCTGTTTACAGAAATTTCATATTTTGATTTGAAAATTTTCCAGATTCATGTTTTCACATTTCAGATTTCATTGGTTTAAGAAATTAAGAGCCACTTTCTTCAATTTGTGGGAAAATCCCTAGCAGCCATATTGTTTTCTGAGGATTAGAGATTCTATTAGAGAGCATTGTTTTCAGAATGTGTTGAGCTTTGTGTAGAAGATTGATGGACGTGGTTATAGGAACTTGATATTTTGTCACAAAACCCATGAACTCAGACAACTAGAGATTCTATTAGAGAGCATTGTTTTCAGAATGTATTGAGCTTTCTGTAGAAGGTTGAAGGAGGTGATTATAGGAACTTAATATTTTGTTGTGAAATCCATTAGCTCAGACATCTAGAGATTCTGTTAAGGGCATTGTTTTCGGCATGTATTGAGCTTTATGTAGAAGATAAAAGGAGGTAGTTATTGCAAATTGAAATTTTGCCACAATATCAATGACCAAGGGTAAGTAGATCAATACATGAAATTGTTAACGAAGATCCAGACCTTAGTAATGGTTTGTACGAACATGAGATTCACAAAAAAATATTGTTGGAAGTTTAGAGAATTGTTGTTGGAGAAACCCTTAGGAATGGGGCACCACAAAGAAGGGCAAAAAGTACACAAGTCAACCTCCAAATAAATGCTACCTGTACCTCAATTCAAAGACCATATTTGCATGAAAAAAAGAAAGCATATGCAACTGCTTTATTGAGGAGAAACCCTTAGGAATGGGGCACCACAAAGAAGGGCAAAAAGTACACAAGTCAACCTCCAAATAAATGCTACCTGTACCCCAATTCAAAGACCATATTTGCATGAAAAAAAGAAAGCATATGCAACTGCTTTATTGAGCTTGAAAATCATGGCTCCAATGTTAGTAACATTTAAATCGCCTTTGCAGCACTTTCAAGGGCTGAACCTACAAAGGTTTGCAAGAAAGCAGAATGGCCAGGTCTGGAGTGAACTACAAATTTATAATGAAAGACTCTCTGCAAATTACAAGAGAGGCTCTGGCCTTATTTGCTTAAATGGAACAAATTGGGAGCTCTGTACTTTCCTTTATGAATCAAAATTTCTGAAGCACTTCAAACTTTGAAGCTACTGGTTACAAGATTGACAGTTGGTCTTCAGCCAATTCAAGGAATAGTGCTCCAAATTCTTTCTAGACAGTTACAACTTCCACATGTACCTTTTCAGGCACAATTAAGGATTCAAACCATAGTTCCATCGGAGTTTCCCGGACGGGACACGCCTCGAATAGACAAGGGTCTAAGTTTGGGTATCATGGGACGCATGGGGATACGGCAGGGGGCAGCAGGGGGCGGTATGCTGATATACATATGGTACTTTCGAAGTCGCACCATATAAAAGATGTTTAAGAATAACATTCCAAATTAAACTTTGGCAAATTAGTAAAATTGCAAATACTAACATTTTAAACAATTGAATACTATTACTAAACGACTAAAAGTATATAAAATATTAAAATTTGCATATGAAATTGTCGAATTTGAGATTTCTATTATATGAATATCGAAAATATGACATGTCACATCATAATATCATATCATAAAGATGATTACAATGAGTAGAATGATACATTGATATCAAAATAAGTACAAAATGCAAAACTGTAGTGAAGGGAGGCCTCTAATCATCCCCAAACTTACTCTTTCACTCACTCTTCTCACTGGTTTTCCTCTTCTTCACCTAGCTGTTGCAAAACATCAAATGGCATATGCGAGCAAAAAAATGAAGAATGAGAGTGTTTTGTTTAGCTTATGAATTTTAGAAGGGTCCCACAAGCCTTTAGGGTTCGGCCCAAGGCTCACATTCCAAGAAAATTGAAAGAAATTTTTTAAAAAATTGCTTTTTTGGACATCCCACCACAAGGGACGCCTGGGTGTCTCCGAGACGCTTGAGGGACGGCTAGAAGTCCCCGAGACGTCTCGGGGACGTCCAGGAGTCCCCGCCGTTTCCTCGGAGTTTCCCAAGTCCCGCGGGGGGCGGCGAAAGCCAGCCGCCCCCAAGTTTCTGGAACATCCGGACGGGGACGGGTTGGGGACGATCCTCGAAACACTGATTCAACAGATCGTAATCAAGCTTCCTACACCATGAAAGTTCAATAAATTATCTTTCTCAGCTATGCAAACTAGCTGGGCAAGTGATTAAAACACCAAAGATTGATTTGAATTGAGAATTGGGGTTGGCTTGCCTCAGAGCTTGGTTACTTTGTGTACCAGGTGTGTTAGTAAAGAATTTTATTGTTTTTGGTTTCCAGAAATTTGTTTTGCAGATTTTCAGACAATCTTCAATCCATATTTTCAGATTTTCTTTTGGAAATTTTAGAATTTGTTTCCAAATTTTGATTCATTTAATTTTTTGCATTGTGTAGATATCGAGAAGAAATCTATTAGTAATAGAATAGTATCAAAAATATGAAAAAATTCCCTCCCAACAACTGGATACAATTGCAAACAACTACAGAAAATCAAACTGAGAAGAAAATCTTCCACTAATGATGCAGACCATATAAAAGCCTCGTAAATGCACAACTTTTTGAAGCCACACAAAGCCAAATGAAACCATGCAAACCTAAATTCATAACCAGTCGAAGAGTATGGAGAAAGCTATGGAAGGCCAGATAAAAGAAATGAAACAATCTTTAAACAAAGAGGTTTATGAAGGCAGACCAACAAGAATTCAAACAGATTTTGATTACCTTATCAAGCATGGGTTAAATAAATCAATCTTTACTTTCAAAATTGTACAACTACTAAAATAGATAAAAGTTTTTTATCTTACACCTCCAAGGAGCAGCCAAGCAACAATAGAAGCTAATCCCCAAGATCCTATAAACAAGTGGAGAATGTTAAAGCCGCTATCAATAAAAGATCCAAACATCAAAATGACCTTATAGAAGCCTACACACAGTGCTTATCACTTGTGCAGAAAAGTAACATGAAGACTACTGAAACAACAAAATCCTTGTTTTCCGAACTACCAAACCTTCTGAGAATAGACAAACTCTCAGATCTGTATACGACTTTAAACCTTGTATCCAGCCAGCCACCATTCAGCCCTCAATTAAAAAAGAACCCAGCCACTAAAAGTCAAACTATCTTAAGAAGAATTTTTGTGAGCCCTACAAAAATATAAATTACCTAAAAAAAGGCAAGATGCTTTGAGGAAATTATGAAGAGAGAATGCAAATTAAAGGAGAAGGCTAGAAAACCAAACAGCACATCGAAACAAAACAACAGTGCCCAAACATGAATACCGAATCAGTCAACCTCAAAAGGTCACTAATAAACCTTTAAAGAAGTTCCATCTAACCAAACTCTTCATTACAAGATTGATCAACAGCGTAAAAGCTTAAGAGTTTGTAGACTTGAACTGTACCCCCAACTTTTAATATAATTTTTTTTCCATAAAAGCTAAATTACCACCACCTGAGGCACAATATATTTATGAAGCTCTACTAGAAGACAATTAAGAAGCTTATATTTGGAACACTTATCATCCAACAGCAAAAGAACACAAATCCAGCAATCTAGCCATCACCTGGATTTTAATGTGATGAGCATTGGTTTGTACAATGCAATCCCTACATATTAATACAAATATAAGAAAAATACTTTAATTCACCCTAGAGATTCTTTCCTTCAATACCTAAAATAGGAAAAGACAAATGTTTACCACAACAAGGATGACCACCTATACCCTTTATATCATACACTGAAGTCTATATCAAAGGATGACCACCTATATTGAAAGAACAGAACTGTACGTAGTCTATATCAAAAGAGTTTAGAAGAACCACCACAATCCCAAACATAAGAAAAACAGGAAAACTAGAACCCTGCTTTTCAATTCATAGGTATTTTCACCCGGACTACCAAATAGGCTAAAACCTCATTGAGATATTGATCATCAATAAAATTAGAAATAAATAGAAATGCAACATTTAAAACCCCCATATAGACTTAGTTATGCAAGTAAAAGCAAGGAGGCTACAACTACCTTCTATATCCCCTTCTGTTGCACAAATCATTTCTAGTAAACAAGGATGGTATAATGAGAACGTGTATAAAGTATAGATCTAAAAAACGAGTCCTTATATTAAACAAATACCCCTCACATGAATATGCTAACTCCTAAATGATTTAAGAGGAGACAAAATAATGTCTATAATAGACCTTAAATGCACATATCACATGTTAGAATTAGGGACACAAATATAGCTAAGACAACTTTCACTGCAATAAATCTACTGTATAAATTACTTGTATTACCCTTTGGACAGACTAACTTCCCAGCTTCCTTCAAGAGATGGAAGAACAACATAATTCGAGTCTCGACCTTATTTAGAAAAACTAATCAGTCCTAGACAATTTATTGATATTTAGCAAAAATAAAGACAAAGCACCATGAGACAGTACATATACTGGAGCAAATTTGTATGCAAACCATTGAAGTGTGAGCTATTTAAAAAGAATACAGAATAACTTTGGACATATAGTATATGACCAAAGTAATCCTTGAAAAATCGAAGTGATTTGAAATTGAACAATACAAATTAGAGAACAATAAAGTAGAAACTAAACACAATTTAGACCTGGCAAAACTTACAAAAAAACATGGTGACTCTAAGAGCTCAAACCTCACAAAAACTGCCCAAAGAAACCTAAATTTTCAATGGACCATGAAACATCAAAAATCCTTTGACATCTCAAACATAGAGCAAACAGAGGCCCCAATACTTTACTACAAAACCTTCTACTCTATACACGAATGCTCATATCATATGTATTGTGCTCTCCTAAGATGGAAAAGATGTGACCTCTGAAAGTAGAAAGTTAGATAATACACATTACCACCAACTAGAGAATGGAAAGGGAGCACAACACAAGGATAGATGTGCCAATGACCAGAAGATGTGATGGTACATTACTACATGCAACTAAGATGTCCTAGCCAACCCAATAATTCAAATTCACTACTCAGAAAGACATATAGATGAAGCTATACAAAGGAAAGAATTACACCATAAAGTAACCAAGAGAAAATAAATTGGAAAGTGAAATTGAAAAGTTGCCTTATTTTCCTAATTTTAAAGGTGGATTGCCTTCCACATGTGAACAGACTAATTTTGTAATTTTGATGACTAGAATTTGTCTGCTCACCCATCCAGCTGCACTACTTAGCAGAAATAAAAGATTTCCGCTATATCTAAACAAGATCATGTTTACTGATCTTGTATACACAGATTTTCTGAAAGGGGCGGGATTCACCAATTGTAGAGGAAAAAACTCTATTGTTGGATTGTTAACCCAAGGGAATGACAGATTGAAGAAGAGTATCCGAATAAAAAGAAATAAGAAGACCAGCACAAACAAGAGTCATTGCATGAGGTTTATATAGTGATGTATAAATAGGGCAAAGATAAATGGCTGAGAAGACTATAAGTTGTCCTACAAAAGAACCGCTAAGAATCAATTTTCCCATAGGAATTATTTTACTATTACTGCCTATTATTTTGTCTTGTATTAATATGGACCTGACATAATACATCTGAGCTGGACCAATTGGCAATGTCGCTAAAAATCCATAACATAAAGTTTAAACCAAACAATAGTATTGGGATACATCTTTCTATCCAAGACAATACAAAAGTGGTGATCATATTAAAAACCGTAGCCTCCTTAATTGTTAATTGTTTATTAAATATATAATGTATATAGGCAATATCTTTTTTTGCTTTTCTTTATTTAGATAAAATATAGTAGAAGAATATTACTGAATAGATTTTTGATATTGCTACTTAGTATTCTTCCAAAAATATAAATAATACCTCTATCTAGTACCCCTAATATTTCCTAGTTTTATTGCTACTTAATATATATTCTTCTGAATATATCTCAATAATACCTCTATCTAATAATATTCCCAACATTCAAGATCGTTTCATTAAAAAAACAAAAGAAAAAGGGTTTAAATATTCAACTTAATTTTTCAAGTATTAAAATACTATATTCATCTAGGTTTTCTAGATTTGTCAACTTTTTTTTTTCAAGTATAAAAAATAATTTAAAATATTATATTAGCATCTAAGTGAAGAAGAATGCTCACCGGAAAACAAACTACTGCTTTGAAGTAATTAGCAAAAAACAGAAAAACTACAGATGACACCATAATAGACATCAAATTCAACCCATCAAACAAACACAAACATATCTTTCCAGATGACCCTCTCATTACTGCCACCACATAGAGAGGTCTATCAACAAATTAACTTGAAGCAAATGACCAATAATTATTAAGGGATCAAAAAGCTAAAGAGACTCAGTATTTTGGACCTATGTGGAGTAGAAAAACAAATCAAATAACTCCTTAGAAAGGGTTTTATCCAAGCTTCCAAACAACCTTTTAAGAACACCTATATTAATTACATCGACAGAAAGTGAGCCATCCCCCAGAACAAATGAAGTTTTGCCTGAACCTCTGAAAAGAGCAGCCGTCTTCTACAATATTAATCTCAAAAATGCAGAATACACACAAAACACATTTGACAGCCGACAAAAAAATGCTAACAGAAGCACCAATTGTAGGACTACTGAACCCAAGAAAACTATTTACAATGCATCCAGTCTTCATGTCAGCTTCTTATAGAAAGCAACATTCAGGTTTGACAACATTCCATAAAGTCAAAGACATGGAATAAGAAACATATGACCACTCTGAGACTACATGAAAAAGGGAGAAACATAAGAAACGAAGAAATAGAATAATATTTCATTGAAGGAATGCAAAATCTTGAAGAAGAAGCTAGTGAATCTCATTTAATAAAGTCGTAAACGAACAAACTTTTGGATAAAATTGTGTCTGTAGCTTTTTCTATAAAGTCCGCTGAGAATCAAACCAAATAGTTCGCATTTGACAGATAGATGCACAAAGCTCTCCGACATGTTAAAATGCAAACTACAGATCACTTGCAAGTTGCAAACTACAACTAAATTCACATGTTAAGAAACTTCATCTGAAGTCTCCCAATGTGTCTTTGAGACAGGTATGCATTTCCAATATGAGGGACAAGTACCAGGGGTCAAGATATGAATCTCCATGTAACCATGCAAAACAATAAACATAATCATTTTAAGGCTATGTATTCACTTATACTTAAGCATTTTTAGGTCACGCATTTCATAAAAAGGATAATTGTCATTTGTTTGAATATTCCCCCACCTACAATTAAAAGCAAGACAAACATATGTTTCCAGTGAACTGTAATCCAATTCTTGTAATTATACATTATATGATTATATAATGAAAAGAATGTCTCCTTAAAAAATTACAAGTCCTATAATTTATAAATATCCTGTTGATGAAGAACCGTCCACATTTCACATATTTGTCAATGAGCTAATGATGTAACCAAATGTCTACCACCATAGGTTTGTTTAAGACATGAAGCAATCTCAAGAATGTCACAAAGAACTTATTATGATTAGGTGCTTTTTCTTTATAGTGGAACATTTAAAATAATAGTTTTTAATTGGGCACAATGAAGCATCATTTATTCTTGTAGTAAACACTGAATGCATGCCACTTGATGGTTTTTATGGATTAAACTAGCACAAAGTGCAATTGGTGGATGTCTTTGCAATTGGTATTGTAAAATGAAACAATATTTCAATACTGATGAAAATATGCACAGCACAGATAGTTTAGAAGCATTTGCACATGCTTCAAGAGTTTGATACAGCCAAACAACCGCTCTTTAGGTCGTGATCGATTAAAATTAAACTCACTAGTATCAATATGAGATCAAGAAAGAACATTAACTTAATTTCAATAGATCAATTGTCACCTACCTCGCCTGCAGCAATGGTGATGACATGCGGAGTGAAACCGATACCTGCAGAACCTACCACCCATTCCCCTGATAAGCATACATTTTGAAAAAGAACATCAGTACATTAAAAAGGAAGGTAAATGAAATAGTGCCATAAAAATAAATTGACCAAAACCTCCATAACATGCCTCAAGATTGCCCTTATCATTAAGTTTAGAAAATGCCTTATCCAAAACATAAAAGTGGTGAACTATTTTGAAAGAGCAAAAATTGAACTATATATTGGCTAAGCTTTCATGTGAATAATATGAGATGAATATAGATGATATAAAACGATGGAAACTAAAGTTTGCAATAACAATGAATGTTAGGTAATAAAATCGGCTTGCTTAAAGAGTAATTCAAGCCTTAATAATCAAGTTGCCTGCATATATCTAATAGTTCATATAATATCTTTACATCCATTTTGCTTGAATCACAAAAGTAAGCAGTTGTGATAAAAAATCAACCAAGAAATGATGCATATCAATGTTCATTAGTAGCTTATCTATAGATTAGTTTCATACGTAAGTTGCCTATGTTACATCCCTAACTTTAACTCTATTTTACTTTTTACTTTCGAAGTAATTAGTAGATGATTACGCATGATTCAATGATTAGATGTTTAGGAAAAATGTCTGGAAAAATCAATGTTTTCTTGAGTTACGTTTATTTCACTAAAATTGTCATGTGTTTAAAAGTTGTCAAGATGTGATGACTTCATGAGGATTATGAAATGATTATTAATACACTAATCTTTAGATGGTGATGGAAAAATTGCATTCAGGAATCAGGTTTCCACCCTCCGGGAAAGGGAGGGAGAGCATCATTGGAGAGAAGGGGATAGATACAACGAATATAACAAGTTGTCACCATCTTAAGTCTTGTGTTGGTGTTAATTAGCAAACCTGGTCGAGTCATGTAAGTGGTACTCAACCTTTGGGTGTAAGTCAATATTTCTATTCGACAGTTGTTGATTTATATTAAGGAAAGTTTGACTGTCGATAAGGATTAATCGATAGTCATTAGTTCTCATGTGTTGAATGGATATACTCGTAAGAGAGTAAATATATATATATATGCTAGTGGTTTAGCTATAGTTTTGGTATTTCCTGGTCGAAATACCAATATATTAACCTATTTATATGTTGATTTTGATGTTCCTCAAGATTGTGAAGGGGAGAGTACCTCGACCTCGTTCACACAGCTTGTCGAATAATGAATAATGACATTATTATGCATTATTTACGCAATATTTTATTGACATGTGCATTTACATGTTTAACATGATCTATAAGAATATTTAATACCTAATAGGAGAAAATGGAGGATTATGGGAGAGTGGTCAAAAGAACCAACTACTCCACTCCTTGGTTGCGAGCTAAACTCGTTTTAAGGCAAAGACCTTGCCTATGTATCTGCGGCATGGTGGAGATATCGAGCTTAGCAAGAATGGTTCCAGTAAAAGAAAACGGTTTTTGGCATGAGATCAAGAAACGGTTATACAAATGTGGAGGACAGGCATTTGATAATATATATCATGCGATGGACACAAGGAAGGACGTTTTTCTTTCTGGGGAGCTCCCACTTTTCCAGCGCAGGAATTTTGGATGGTAGAAAAGGTGGCCGAAGTTGCTTTACATGGGGAGCGGGGAATGTCATTTGTTGGAGAGTTTCTAAAGTATCGAGAATAAATCCATTTGGTATATATCAGGAATTCATGGCAGTCCCTGAATATCATTGATAGGGGAGGAGCCGATAAGGGAATGAGGATATCACATTTTCTTGTGGTGGGCTCCCATTTTATTAGCGTAGGAAGGATGGATGCTAGAAAAGGAGGAAGCTAGAAATCAGAACGAACATTATCTTCTGGTGCAGGAAGTAACCCGAAGTAAGGAGCTGGAGTTTGTTAGTTTTGCGTAGGGAAAGACATTTAGAGTAGGACAAATGGAGGCCGAATCAGAGAGTACCTTCGCATTTGAAGGAATGTGCTCAGGAAGAACAGTCACCATTATTAAACAGTTGGGAACTCCACAAGAGGAATGAATTCAAGCAATCTGTGTATTCAAGAGCACGATAGGTATTTAAGCCTGAGGAGGTAAGAGTTTATAAATGAAATTGACTTTAGCTAGAGGCAGTCGTCCCCTGAGACTTGAACCAGTTGCATCCATAGAGATTTCTTGCCTCAGGTAATTGAACTTGGGCTATGTTTCTTTAAAATCATTGAATGATGTATGATAGCCAGTAAGATGAATACCTTCTTTTGCAATAAGCCTTTTAGGTAGCAAATTTCTGTCAATTCTGTCGAGTGAACTTTGCAGTCCAGTTAATGACTGAATTTAAGCTTGAACGAGCTACGGTTTCATTTATAATATTCCTTTCTATCATGAGAATTTTGGTAAGTCATAGTGGACGTCCAATAGCTGAAAAGAATGGTAGAATCCCGACTGGTAATATTGAGGGTGTTACGTGAGAAGTAAATCACAATAGAACTATGAAGCAAGAAATTAAGTATTGCTTAATGCAGACCATGTCGGCTACTACATTCATCAAAGAATGTCTCATATGCTCCCTCGAGCTATAGGCCTTTGGATTTTACAAACTGAGTACTCTACCCCGAGGTTTTCTAGATAGTCGCGAGTTCTTTAATCTTGCTCAACTCTAAACTAAAGTTGCTCAATCCCAACCGTTTACTCATAGGAAGAGTGAACATGAATTACATTGTGTGGAAAAACCCTGGAACTTGTTACTCACGCTAAATCTTTTGGACTAAACTAGAAAAAAAAAAGGTAAATATAAAGTTGGAAGAATAGTTCATAAGGTTTACTCGAAGGCCTTATTCTTGTGAGTGTTCTAACCTATATTTGGTCTAACTTGTTAGAAAAAGCTTATAAGGGTAATTTGAGCTATCAACTATTATGAAACCATTCTATATAGTTAAGGCAAGGAATGTCCTGATAGTATCAAGAATATGATCCTATTCTATAGGATAGTTTAAATTGGATTTGAGAACCATGGATAGACCTAGGGTGGTGAATATGGTATGACTTACATATGATAAGATTACAAAGTGGAATAAGGTGATGTGGAATCACAAATTCCCTACAACAAAGCTTAACTATTAATGATAGTTATTATGATAACTAAGTTGCATCTTATGTATTTAGAAGATATGTTGACCCCTTATTGAAGAAGGAGAAAATAGATAAGAGGAAAGTTGTATTGTCTTGTAGGCGGTACTCTGTGCCTACCTAGTTTATTTGTGGAACTATGTTTCCTAGGTAACTATATACTTATGAGGATGGATACTATGGTTAGTATGAAACTCTTATATTTCACCATAATTGGAAGCCATCTCTTTACAAATGGCCATACTTCACAAATGAGGTATAAGATATTAAAACCTAACTTATGTCACAAGATTGACTTAGATCAAGACTATTGATTTGAAATGATAGTAATCTTTTAGATATTATATTGATGAAGGAATACCATGAATACTATGTTTATTCAAGTATATAAAAGGTGAACACAAACAATGCTAGGTAGTCTAGGAAGACTAGAAGCATTTTGTTCGTGTGATCTATTACTCTTATGTTATTTCCTTTGGAAGGACAAGAATGTTGAAATTTCCATGTATTGGGTTAGAGAAGTTAAACCCTAGTATTGGAACAAGGAGGATATAGGAAATATATAACTCTTATGTCGGTTAGGAAACTGTACATATATCTATATTGATTGACATCAAAAGGTCGAGAAAACCATAGAACAAGATAGGAAGTCTTTATAATACCTTAAAAGATTCTACGATAATGTCGAAACTCAATTTAACACATCAAGATGTTGGGTATTGAATCTTGAGAGTAAAATGACAGGAAGTCATAAACCCTAGATATTGCAAGGATGCAATAAGGGACTTTTAAAAGGTTTGAAATACCTAAATTTTTACATTGAATGAATATCCTAGATTAAGGATTAGTTCTAAGTCAGATTGGCTAAAATGGATTTTCTATATAGACTAGTTTGTGTCTAGAGTACCAAATAAAGTAAGTAAACTATAGGATGAGACAGTTCCAAGAAAGTCAGAGGTGAGTGTCTAGATGGCATGACCAATCAAAATGATCATACTTAGCTAGAAGGGATCTAGAGTTGTATGGTCGATTGAGTTTTGTAGGACACATCCCTAGGACTGAGATGGAGAAACTTGGCAGTTCCTTATATCTATACTCTTCGAGAAGGGTCGGGTTACTTCCAATTTGGAAGTGCGTGGGGGACCACTTGAGTCCGTGGTTGGAGGAAAAGCACTCGGATGATGCTCTCCCTCTATAGCAGTAGACTCTCTGAAGCTTGTGAAGATAGAGATCAACATTCCAGATGCAGTGAACTCCATGTTCTGACTTATGACAGTCAAAACCTATGAGGTAAAACTATTCTTTATGTTAAGTGTATCTTATGTGATATAAATGAATATTGTAAGGAATTATCTTGATTCTAGTTATGATTACATGTGAATTCAAGTTTGAATTTTATCTGGAAAAGTTATACTTTATTCTTGTGCTTATGCAAATGATAAAAAAAAAAATTCTCTCTTGTTTACTAAGTTGATTTACCTTCTAGTAAATTCTTGAGATTACTTGTGTTTTAAGTGGATTGATGTTACACTATAGCGGTCTGTCCAAATATGTTAAGAGTAGATAATTTGATTTCATCCTTCACAAAGTAAGGCTTACAATAGAATGCACAGCATGCATATCATCTCCTTGGAAAGACTTTACCGAAGACATAACAAGCATACCAATCTACACCCTAAACATCAATAGGCCCTTAAAATTTGTACTAGCCAAATTCTTTTGAGAATCACTGCATCATCCATTTTGAATGGACTTGCTACCCACTACATGTCATAGATGTGAAAAGGGGAAGTAATCACCACAATGTGTGAAGCTATTACAGTTATGCTTGTGAGTGAAGTTTTTCAAAGGTCATTAATTATTTGTAGTATGAGTCACTCACTTCCCATCTAGTACTTCTCTCTTTTGTCTAGTTTGTCTCTAAGCTTTCTTTCATACCGTTTAAAAGATGAGTGATGAGGTGTCCGATTTATCAAAGACATAAAAGCCAATGTGCTTTCAATAGAAAATTTACTTGCATTTGTCTTCACTAAACCAGTTGTAGTAACAGTAGGCATCCAATGACATCTTTGAGCTTTGTTGAAACTTTGTAAAGATCCATTCTCTAGATCAACACAAATATCCCTCAATGAAAATGCCCCTTAATGCAAACAACCTTGAAATATGTGATAGACTGACCCTAAAGGTAATTGTCCCCCAACTATCACCACCACATTGCGGCCCCTACTCATTTGCGTTAGTATGGTTGAGTTGGCAAAAAGGCATCCTTATAGACAAATCCATGAGAATTGTTCAATATGAAAAGCATCCCACTTGATAAGGCCTACATCACATACTCTTTCACAATAATATAATCATCCATTGCAAGCATATATTATATCAGGCGGTGTGCATCAAAATGCTGTTATGTAGTAAACTAGCAGTTCCTTATCCGGATTCTTTGGAAATTCGGATTTTACAAAGAGTGATGTGATTGGATATACAATAGCATCTCTAGCCCACGCTTCTCAATTTTGCTCAATGGAAACCTAGTTCGCTTCTTTTATGCTTCACGAGGCCTCCATCAAGGTGATCCAATATCCCCTTTTCATTTTGATGGTGGAAGCCCTTGGAGAGCCCATTCAAACAACTTATGAAGGGAGCGAATGGCATAGAATCAAAGTTGTGAACAACATGGAGGCTGACTCATCAACAATTTGTTGGATGCAATTAAGAGAGTTATCTCCTCTTATTGTTTTCCAATAGGACAAGTCATCAATAATGATAAAATGGAGATTTTCTTTCTAACACACATCCCCAAACTCAAGTCAGCTTGCTCATTTGTTGGGATTTAAAATTGGATCTCTTCCAAGTATATATCCAAGAATCCCTATCTTCTTGGGGGCAAGTAAGGCAACTTTATGGAAACACGTAGAGGTTTCTTTCCAGCCCAAATTATTTACATGGAAAGAGAAATGGTTAAGTTTAGCAAGGAGAATACTACTAATTAAATCAGTCTCGGCTTCCATTCCATTTTACATGATGTCAGTACTCAAAACTCCTGATAACATGGCAACTTCTTTAGAGAAATTAATGAGGACTTTTTTATGGTAGGAACTTAAGATAGGAAGAGATTTCCATTGCTAGCTTGGGACATCGTCTACATGCTTAAGGAGAGTGGCAATGCTAGCCTACAAAATCTATTAAGGTAGAACATGGCATTCAATGCATGGTTGGTTTTGGGGCTCTTTTTATGCCTAGAGACTAAATGGTGTAGGCTAATGTAGAGAAAGTACATCGATTCACATGATTGTGACTGTGTATTGAAAATTGTTAATCCACCAAAGGGGTTCTCAAATGTGGAATTCTATTCTCCATTGCAAACCCATCATCACCAATTATATAATCTAGGAGCTTTGAGTTAGGGACAAAGCCCTTATCTAGAAAATTTCTTGGAATGGTTAACCCCATTTTGGGTGATAGACAAGATTTGTCAAAAGCTAGAACTTATTTATCTGCTAAATGAGGCAAAATATTCAAGGATTACTTTTACATCACACACATGAATGGACTCACAAAAGCCAATTGGAAGGACATGGATGCTTGCCCTTTCCCAAAGTCTCAAAAACAACTACTAAAGGAGGAACTTGACAAAAGAAAAATATTCTTTAGTGTAAGGATGGATAAACTCAGATGGTCGGGGTCAACGACTAGGGAGTATTTTGCCAAGTTGGGCTACTTGGAGGCTAAAGAACACAAGGTGGTGAGGGACTGGCCCTCTTCCATTTGTTGGCATAAAGATTTGCTCCCTAAGGCAAGGGGCCTTTGCTTGGTTGGCCTTACACAACACAAAAACTAGAGATAGGTTGATTTGATTCGATTTAGTTGAATCCTTGAAGTGTGACTTTTGTGGCTATGATAATGAAAGTATTAGTCACTTATTCCTCTCGTTGAGCTACACCTCATATGGACTAGCTAGGAATTGAACCTAGGACCTTCCATGTGTTGTTGGAGTGTTCTACCAACTGAGCTACTGGCCCCTCTTTGGCCAGCCCATCATCGGTCCAATTGTGGCTTATTTCCAACACCCCCCCTTAAGCCACACTAAAGGTGCTTGGGGCTCCTAGCTTGGCTCAGATACCACATGTTGAGCTACAACTCATATGGACCAGCTAGAACTCAAACATAGGACCTTTCATTTGTTGTTGGAGTGCTCTACCAACTAAGCTATTGGCCCCTCTTTGGCCAGCCCATCGTTGATCTAGGTGTGGCTTATTTCCAACACCTCCACAACTCCTTTGCCACAAAAAGTTAGGAATGACTTTGAGCCCATTCCTTGTGGAGTGTTGCTCTCCCTCAAACCCTACTACAATTGTTTCAAAGTTAGCTTTCATTGTACCCCAAAGCAATGTTTGGGAGTTTATTATTTGTGTTCCCGTCCCTCTTGGTCTGGCATAACTAGAGGGAAAGAAACAACAACAAAATTTCAAATAAATCCTCCTTTTGAAGACGCAAATTTTCAATTGGAATTGGATATGTATTTTTGTTTTATAGTTAGGAATGACTTTGTGCCCATATCATAATTGCAGGGGATTCAATGATATCGATTAATGCAATTAAAAGGTGCTTAGCTGTCAACTAGAGATTGGACAACATATTACATGAGGCTTGGAGATTTCTTGATTCCTTCATCAATTTTGAATGCCAACATTGCTATCAAGAGGCAAATATGGCACAAACTCTTTGGCCAACCTTGCAATTGACAAGCCTAAAGAGGCTCAATTCTTTTGAATCCCTTGAAATGTGGCATGATGAAAATTTGATCACACTTTGGGAGGATGAGAAAATAGTATTATCTTCTCTCTCATGTGAATCATTGTAACCCGTCTGTTGATGTCCCACATCTCAATGAGTTCACATTTATTTTGTGTCCCATATAAGGTTAACATAATAGTTATTTTCACTCCATTGGGTTGTAATTAATCCCCCATGATTTGTATGTAGGGCAACCCACTAAATCAATAGCCATAGGACTCTTATCTCATGCCTTCAAGCTGCTTCAAGATGGTTTGATAGCAATTGATATTGTCAAGTAGGTGGTGTTTCTTGCAATCATGTGGTGTTTCATTAGGATTCAACTACATAGTTTTTGAGTCAAACTCCTTAACCATATTTCATAAGTAGGGGTTCACAAGAACCCACCTCTCATGAGCATGAATGATCATATGGTGTTTCTGCAATGTAAAATCATGGTGTTTCATTAGGATTCAACTATGTTTTTTGAGTCAACCTTGGACCCATATTTCATAAGTTAGGGGTTCACAAGAAAAATGGTCCAGCTTAGTGCTTGTTGCATCTAGGTGATCCTACAAGGCAGGACATCACATCTCTCATGTGGTTGCCAATACTAAGGTGAAGCATCAAGGCTTACTAGAATGGGGAGTTCCCAAGAAGTCCCAATGCTTCACCCCTATGAGCATCACCCAAATGCAATGAGTGCTAAGTGAACCACTCATGCTACAGTTAAGATGCTTGAACTGTCCAAGACAAGAACTTAAGTCATTAAACATTTTTTTAAATCTTAGCACAGATCTTACATTGTAAATTAATTTGGTGATAGAGAATAAATGTGAACAAAGAACTAGCCAAACATTTTTCAATTGGTTTTTTGCCTCTGCTGTATGGACCAGACAGTATAAGTGATCATACTTGTTGGGTCTGCAACAAACTTCTTTCATCTCCTTGAGCTCTCTATCCTGATGATGGATCACGGAGTGTGATCCGAAACATTGATCCAAAAAAGCTTACACAATCTAATCCAGAAATAGGCTTCTCTGATTCTTATGGATTGTGGAAATTTAATAACATTGATCAAATATAGTTTGACTAGACGTTGGAAAGTACAATAACAGATCTTGATGATAATATACTTACAGTTGCAAAACCAAAACGGTCAGTCTAAAGTAAAACAATATTGTGCATAATGCGTTCAATCTTTCAACCTACCTTAGAGACCTAATTCAAATTTGTCAAATCATTGTGGAGACCTACTTTAGATTTTCAAAAAAATGCAGAATCATTGCACAAATATTTTAGGTTTTTCAAACTATTTTAGAGACCTCTTTTAGATTTTCAAACTCTTTTAGAGACCTATATTTTTTCCTAAC
>VDFB02269255.1:0-42999 GCA_007258455.2 Sequoia sempervirens | reverse complement strand
AGAATGTGCTTTCTGACCCGGAGTGGGAAAGTAGCTACCATAGGGCGGAGATAAAGGAAATACAATAGCAAATACTGAAAGTAGAGTTGAGCATTACAAATTGATAAAGCAAGATTATAAAATGCTGACAGTACTACTGTTCAACTTACAATGAATATGTAAATGCCTGCAAGATCAAGTATTCGAGCTCTTCAAATAGCTGCAACAACATGGAATCTTTTACAAAGCCTTTAATGATTTCTTAACTCCGATCCAAGGAAGAAAATGCAGATTTCTTAAATCTGGTTATGACAGACCTGCACTTTAAATAAATAACCAGCAACACAGATCCCTAGCAATATGCTCATAACTCTCTCATTTCTCACCCAAAAGATCTCAAATCTGATGCAATAGACCCTCAAAATGATGGCGACTAACTTAGTAATAAGAAATGGCATCTAAAAATGGTTATTAATTATTGACATGAATCCCAAGGCACTCCAGAAAGTACGGCCTTCAAGGAATGATGGATTTGCATTATAAAATCATAAGCTTCGTATTAAAATCTGCAAATATTCATGAAGGGGCGCCCTTACCAATGAGATGCAATGACACAATACCCAGAATGAGATTATTTTTGTTTTCTGATTTATGAGTGAAACTACAAATTCATCCCTGTTATCAACAACTCCAAAAAATGACATAAAATGCAATAAACTGAACTTCTAATGGCAAAACAACACTACAATGCAAACCTCACTACAAACTCACTCAGAAATAAGCAAACTTCTCCACTAGGTGCTATCTCTCAAGCACGAAGTCGAGCCAAGGCTAGCAGGCATTCATTCCTCGAAGCAATCCAGCAACCATTTCGGCAGCATAACAATAGCATAGACCAAAGATGATGAATTGAGGATCCAAGTCTTCCTTTTATAATTTCCTGTTGACTTCTCGAAACCCTAAACTTCTCTTCAAGTCAAAACCCTAATCCTTTTCAAAAGATGGCATCCCTTTTCTTCATAGCTTAATCTTGACATTTTTAAATAAATTCAACCCTTTAATAAATGCGTCCAACTTAAGGCTTGATTTTGACTTTGATAAATTATAAAATAATCTTTAATGAAGGCGCCACCCTCAAAAGACCACTTTTCAAAACAACATGAAGTCAATAGGTTGTAATCAAGGGGGTCAACGAAAATATACCATTAAAATGTAATTTAATTAAATAGCTCCTCGACTTACCTCCAATGGTGCCCAAAGCCATAAATGAGCAAGCCAACCTGACCAAACCGAAGTGAAGTCAACCATGCCGAACCCAACCGTAAAATCGCTAAAAATAGAATTTACTAAAATAGTAAATTCTTGAAGATGCTCAATGTGTCGGTAGAAGAACATACCACCGCGAAGCTCTCTCAAAACCCGTAAAGAATTACCATTGAATCCAATCTGACCAACAACCACCCCTTCAAAAATAGGGCATCCCACTACCTTCCAACCAAATTTCTCTGGGTCATCCGGAAAAGGCCAACGGTCACTGGAAAGATCAGTTTTGAGAAGGGGACATTACAATCCGCCCTTCCCAAAATTGCTTGTCCTCAAGCAATACCACCACAACTCTAGAAATTTTAAAACTAATCCATACGCAAACAAGTATGATCCCTGGTTCCCAAACCCATCGCAGGAAGGACCCACCATGTTGATGCTGCACCACTCTGATCACATCCGTGAAATCATCATGCCTATGCTGCACTAACCTTCCTTGTAACCCCAAAGTGTTACCATCCATGATACTCAAACCGAAAGATCTTAAAGGAGGGGGATCAAAATCATGCAACATCTCATGTCCACAATGCCCCGAATTAACAGTATCAACCATACTACTGTCAATCACAATTCTAAGCAATAGGAAAGATAGTCTATCAAAATCGAACTCCTCAGCATACCTCCACATGGTAACAAACGGAACCATGACTGCAAATGTGACATCTACAAATCTTCTTGCAAGGAGGAAAGCAATCCTTTGCAAGAGCTCAACAAACTCATACTCATGTCTCCGCATGAAGCTACTATGCCTCATCTGAATTATACTGACACAACCATGAAGACTACAGAAAACACTCATAGTTCCAGCCCCATGAGTCTCAGAATGGTGAACCAAAGCATGTGAGAGACTGCTGTCCTGAATCAACACTGAGAGTAAACTGTCAAAGTTTACATCACAAACCATCATAAGATGAATTTGGAGAGTAGGAAGGGTGGGAAGGAACAAATAATTGCTGCTGATCAAGGCTAGGATCAGCGTAGTGCAATCTGATTCTCGAGTCCTACACAAAGGAAAACAACACCACTCAAAATCCCAAGCGTGAGCATGTGAGATGACCATCGAGCTGCAAGGTGACACCTCCAAAGTGGTTGGAAAACACGCTAGATCCATCTCCATGAGAAAACTACCACTTCTTTGATCAGGAGTGATGAACCAACTCTCCTGAATGCGAGAAACGCAACATGTAAGGTGGCTGGTCTGCCTCAAACCAGCAAGCTCGAGTCTCAAAATCTGTCCTGGTCTTAGCCGAGAAACACTCTCAAGAGCAACCAATCGTTCATTTCTCCAACCCATACTCAAAATTTCTTTCCAACCCAATTGTTGATGAACAAATAACCCCATCAAGTGGCGGACAAAAAAAGGAACAACATCAACAAATTTGGAAATTTGATCCTTATTCCTCCAATAGCCCTTTCCAAATGTAATAAGCTTTATCAAGCCAAGTTGAGAATCCCAAGCACAGATACCCAACTGAAAATGATTTTCAACACAATGCAAGGTAATCTCAATGCATTCCCAAGAGCTAGTAAGGATCAAGTGTATACTGAAGATATTGATGCCTCCTCTATTGAACCCTTGAAGCCTATCCATGAAAGTTTCAACAACAATGGAGCATGAAATATTAAATGACCTCAAAACCAACTCCAAAAATGGACTAATAAATGCCAAAGCATCATTCAACCCAAGGGATGGATTGACAAGCATACAAACACCGAGTTCTAGTCCATTTTTCTTCCCTACTTCATGAGTAACAAAACTGAAATCTTTGCTCCTTGCTGCTGCAATGAAGTTACCAGCAGCTACCAAGTCTTGCTTTGTTAACACCTTGGTGTCGGGGATGTTGAAATCTCCTCGAATCAACACTTCCCATGTAGAGACTCCATCCTCAAACCCACTTATGCATCCATTACTACTCAACATACGTGGCACATCCTCATGGAGTGATATCAAGGCATCCTTAGATTGGAGTTCATGCTTGACCTCATGCTTGGTCACTTCACTACTTGACTCATTTTTCAAAACAAAGAGAGGATTGTCATAAGTTGCTTCAGCACCCACTTCAAAGAAGGGATTGTCAAAGACCTGGAAGCCATTCCTTTCGTCTCGCTGCCCCAAATCTGTACATGCAACTTTTGATTTTCTTGAAATGCTTTCAAGATCAAACTCCTCTTGAAGACAGTCAAGATCTCCAATCACTTGATTGATTTTTTCAGCTCTTTGTGCATCCTCTTGCTCCTTGAAAAGTTTGAAATCTGCAAACTGGTCTTCAACCTCTGTTAGATCCAACTAAGTTTCTTTCAACTCGTCCTTTATTGATTTAAGCTCCAGAGTGAGCTCATCAATCGTACTCTCCTTTTCATGAAAAGCACAAATGGCCTTCTTTGCAACTTCAATGACATGATCCCGTTCTCCAATAGAGTGTACGTACTCGGACTTCAAGGTCTCCAAGGAATCTCTAATAAGTTGCAAATTAGGAAGAGTAACTTCATTGGTCACTCCTCTACGTCTCTCTTCAAGCTGAGCCTTCCAGTAAAGCTCTTCAACCAAGCTATGTGCGTAGTCAAACAGGGATAGAGCTTGCACTTCCTTGTCAACGAACACCTTGAATTGTCCTTCCCACTCATAAGAATGCGAAGATGGTGAATTGCTGGTTGGCTGCTTTTCAAAATCAGAACTTTGTTTTGTGACATCGCTGTCCTCAGAGCTGCTCCAACCTTCTTGTCTTTCATCCTCAACTAACGGAGAATGTTCAGTGTCATGGAGAGGGACATACTCCATAGTTTCTTCGTCCTCAAGCTTGCAATCAGCTTCTTGCCTTGGTAGATCAGCCTTGTGATCTAAAACCACATTGAACCTTTCTTCTTCAAAAGCCGTAAGGTCTTCAAGCTCTTCATCCACCTCACTGCCATCTTGATCAAAGGCTATGGCAGCCCCTGACTCAAACGAACAATCATTGAATGCTGGTTTGAAAGTTTCGGAAGTAACAACATCCTCCTTGGTGGCTGCAATCAGCTTGAAGGGATCACCATGGAGCTCTTCAGAGTAAGCTTCTTCATCAAAAACAACTTCTCCTTCGGCCTCCTCATAGCTTGCAAGGCAGACAATATTTTGGTCTTCATCAGGATCAAAGGGAAATTCATCCCACAAAGGTTCTTTGTTATACCTCGGTGCCAACACACCTGGATCCCAAATGCCAAGGGGTTGACTGAGATGATCAACAGGAAGAGGTTTTTCATGCTTCACTGGAAGTATTGACTCAATGAATAAGTCAGATCCTGAATCTCTTAAGCTGATATCTTCAAAAACATTTTCTTCCAATGGTTTGGTTTGCTGGTCAAACCCAAATCCAACAATGTCACCACCGAAATGAAGTGAAGATTCTTCGATGCTGCTTGTTTCGAAAACTTCACCTTCATTATCTTTTATGGAACCATCATGAGAAAGTATGTCGCTGATTTCCTCATGTGGAACTTCTTGGGGAGTTGAGACAGCAACAAGAGTAAAACTATCCACCACCAATTCTTCAACACGAGGTGGTACAGTCATGTTGGAATCATTACCAACTTCATCACTTTGGCAATGCTCATAGGCTGATTCAACGGGACCATAAGTATTTCCTTCTACTTGCTCTTCATTAGCAAACTCATCCCATACAACAGTACTACTAAAATCTTCAGTGAAGCCCTTAGCTTCAAGACCTTCATAGGTTGAATCCTTATTAGGATTCAAGACTGTCGTTATGTTCTTTTCACCAAGCTGATCTTCATCACTTACTATTACATGCAAGTCAAGGGAAGTATTATGGGCTTCTACTCTTAACTCTTCACTTGCCACGGTATCTTCGTCAAGCTCACGATCATTCTGATGTGGCATGTGCACCTTTCTATCCCGACTTTCAGACTTAGCATAAATCTTTCTGACTCCCCATTTTATGTCAGGATCCTTCATTAGCGTACACAGTTCATGCATTAACTCAAGTAGTGACTTCTCTGTAGTCATCTCTTTCTGTACGTAGTGTCTGGTATCTCTGTCACTCATCTGTCAAATGAACTTTGTTGGGCACAGGATGGCAGGATCTTGGCTCTGATACCACTGAAATATTCCGAGCCAATTTTTTCAAATTTTCAAATAACAGTTTACAAACAAACGCACCCGTTAAGGTTAGATCTAAACCAAAACGATGCTGAAGCAACTCTAATCAAGAATGTGCCCTCGAAGGACAACCATTTGATCAGAGGATCCCTATCACTAATAAATTGAAATAACTCAACGTCAAGAATGTGCTTTCCAGACCGAGACGGAATGGGAGCTACCATATGACGGAGATGCTAGGAATTACAATGCGATTAAAGGAAATAAACTAGAATGCTGAAAGTAACTCAACACCCAGAATGTGCTTTCTGACCCGGAGTGGGAAAGTAGCTACCATAGGGCGGAGATAAAGGAAATACAATAGCAAATACTGAAAGTAGAGTTGAGCATTACAAATTGATAAAGCAAGATTATAAAATGCTGACAGTACTACTGTTCAGCTTACAATGAATATGCAAATGCCTGCAAGATCAAGTATTAGAGTTCTTCAGATAGCTGCAACAACATGGAATCTTTTACAAAACCTTTAATGATTTCTTAACTCCGATCCAAGGAAGAAAATGCAGATTTCTTAAATCTGGTTATGACAGACCTGCACTTTAAATAAATAACCAGCAACACAGATCCCTAGCAATATGCTCATAACTCTCTCATTTCTCACTCAAATGATCTCAAATCTGATGCAATAGACCCTCAAAATGATGGCAACTAACTTAGTAATAAGAAATGGCATCTAAAAATGGTTATTAATTACTGACACGAATCCCAAGGCACTCCAGAAAGTACGGCCTTCAAAGAATGACGGATTTGCATTATAAAATCATAAGCTTCATATTAAAATCTGCAAATATTCATGAAGGGGTGCCCTTACCAATGAGATGCAATGACACAATACCCAGAATGAGATTATTTTTGTTTTCTGATTTATGAGTGAAACTACAGATTCAGCCCTGTTATCAGCAACTCCAAAAAATGACATAAAATGCAATAAACTGAACTTCTAATGGCAAAACAACACTACAATGCAAACCTCACTACAAACTCACTCAGAAATAAGCAAACTTCTCCACTAGGTGCTATCTCTCAAGCACGAAGTCGAGCCAAGGCTAGGAGGCATTCATTCCTCGAAGCAATCCAGCAACCATTTTGGCAGCATAACAATAGCATAGACCAAAGATGATGAATTGAGGATCCAAGTCTTCCTTTTATAATTTCCTGTTGACTTCTCGAAACCCTAAACTTCTCTTCAAGTCAAAACCCTAATCCTTTTCAAAAGATGGCGTCCCTTTTCTTCATAGCTTAATCTTGACAATTTTAAATAAATTCAACCCTTTAATAAATGCGTCCAACTTAAGGCTTGATTTTGACTTTGATAAATTATAAAATAATCTTTAATGAAGGCGCCACCCTCAAAAGACCACTTTTCAAAACAACATGAAGTCAATAGGCTAGACCAAGGGGGTCAATGTTAAAATATAATATTAAAATGTGACTTTAATTAAATAGCTCGACTTATCTCTCCAATGGTGCCCCGAAGCCATAAATGAGCAAGCCAACTGACCAAACTGAAGTAGGAAGTCAACCATGCTGAACCCAACTGTAAAACTGCCAAAAATAGAATTTACTAAAAATAGTAAATTCCTGAAGATACTCAGAATGCCGAGAAGAACATACCACTGCGAAGCTCTCTGAAAACCCAGAAAGAATTCGCCATTGAATCCACCCACTCCGAGCAACGACCTCCTTCAAAATAGGAGACCCTAATTTTACCTTCCGACTAGCCGTTGGGTCATCCGGAAAAGGCCAACAGTCACTGGAAAGATCAGTTTTGAGAAGGGGACATTACAATTATGTTCGAAAATCAACTTGAGTTTGCATGCATGGCGAATTTTGGTTGAAATTGTGAAGACTTAGTGAAGTTTGTGGTTCTTTGAATGTCAACTGGAGTTCTGAAAAGGGACGCCATATTAAGATTAAAAGCATGAAGCATAATTTTGTGAAGTATGGCGAGTTCGTCTTTGTCAACTGAATTTTCCAAAAGGGTCGCCATATTTAGAATATTTAAAAGATTTTAAGCATGAGGTTGAAGTTGGCGCTTCACTTCTTGGATGTTAACTGAAGTCTTAAAAGGGACGCCTTAATTCTTGTTTGTAAATTTAGTGAATTTTGAAGATGGCGAATTCAACAAAGATTGTTAACTGAAGTCTAATTCGCATGGTGTTCTAAAATAAATTTGCAACTGAAGATTGATAAGGGAAACCCTAAAGCATGGCGCTTTATTTAGCATGTTTTAGTTTCAGTTAACTAAAATGAGGTCCAATCACAAGCCAAGCGAATTTTTCAAGGTTTAATGCCTTTGTGCGAATTTCAAAGATGAAAGCCTATTTATTCAAGCATTGGCGTCCATTATTTCATCATCTCAAGCTTCGAAATATTAATTTTTCTTGAGCGACCAGCAAGCTAAAGGTGCTACAGGTGTCAGAATTCAGCGTTCTTCATAGCAACGGATTCAGATTGTTCAGAGGAAGAAGATTCCAGACTTTATTCTCACTTTGCATGCAGGTTTTATCGAGTTCCTAAAGAAGATTGCCGAATTTTTCAGAAGCAGAACAAGCAAAACTTTCTATCTTCTATCTTATTTCTTCTATTTCTCATCTTAGGTACTTTCTTCGCATGTCAAAGAAATTCAACATATTTTCAGAGTTTGATCATCTGGGTTCGCATACTTCAGTTTTTGCAGCAAAACCCACGTCTTAGATTTTTTCGAGAAAATTGCCCTGTAGTCTTCATTTTGAAGCTCTATGCTTTTTTCTGAGAATTTCTTTGCATGTGGGCTGAAACACATTTTTTGAGAATCAAGCTATCTGGGTTGTCTTAGAATTTGATTCTGCACAAAACCCACGTTTCAGAAAAACTTCGAAAATTTCTCCTGCCTTTGGCTATTTTTAGCCTTGTCCAGAGGTTTTCAGTTTTTCAGAAAGTTCTTCAAGTATATTCGACTTTACAGTCAAAAGTTCTCATTTTCAAAATGCAGCTCAATCTCATTGATTATAAGGCAAAATCTGCCCTTATGCATAATTTTGTCAAAACTTCAGTTACAGAGCCGCCAGAGTTACTAGTCAATGAAGTGCCTGAAGACAGAGTGATTGACGAGTTCTTGATCAAAGTGTTAGACCGAGTTGACATGGAGTGATCTGCCAGTTGGAACCTGCAGTTAATTTCGAGGGTTGAGTCATGAGCAGCAGTTAACTCGACTTTCAGTCTTGAGTTCACTTGCTGACTTCGCACATGCTTATCTCTTCCTTGGAATTATCTACACAGGAGTTAGGGTTAGGGTTTTGAGTTAATTGAAGGTAGTGTCCAGTTAACTTTGCTTTAAATAAGGACGTGCATGCTTGCACATTGTCCATTTAGGTTAGATGTATCGGTTAACTGATGGTCGCTTTCCAGTTAACTGTATAGTTTATTTTATTAGGGTTTAGTAATAAATCTTGCATGCATTGCAGGACTGTAGTTGACTCAAGGTGATTTTAGGGTTCCCTACACCTTTCGATGTCTATATAATAAGAGCTTTTGCTCATTTGTAATTAACTTTTGCACGAGAGAGAAATATATGCTGTGCCTACCTTGACCTCAATATTGCTTGTTCTGTATCTGTTCATGAGTATTTGCTATTGTGATGAATTGTTATGCCACATAGGGTTTCATGCAATTATGATGGTGAATGCTTGCCTTAGTTAGATATAGTGGCTAGTTGATCGTAGATTGTATGCGTGTCTCGCCAATGCAATTTATTATCTTAGTTGGCTATCCTTCATGTTATGTGTTCAATAAACTCGTTCAGATTGAGCTGATAGATGTGCCACCTTGCCTTCAAGTTGAGAATTTGTTCTTGGTTATCATATAATGTGTGTGAATAATAAACTTATTCAGATTGAGCCGATAGATGTGCCACCTTGCCTTCAAGCTAAGAATCTGTACTTAGTTTATCATGTAATGTTGTTTCCAATAAGCCTATTCAGACAAGCAGATAGTTGTGCCACCTTGCCTTCACGTTGTGAGTCCGTACCCGGCTTATCGTCAGATAGTCAAACCTTGCTCCATCTCCTCATGCTTTGTTTTCTTGAGGAAACTGGATAGATTTAAAGTAGTTAGTTTAGTTGTAGTTACTGATCTGCGAGACCAGAAAATCCTTAGCTGCAACGTTCTTGGTTTTCTTAACCTTGTGCCTCTTTCAGCTAAGACAAAAAGATAGGAATTAGTTTAGTTTACTGTTTCAAGCATTTTGTCCGCACTATGAGGGAGCTTCCCCTCCTAATTTGAAGAGCACTCATTACGCAGTGTGCATAGCTGTCCGTACAAACCTGCACTCCAGAGGTGTTAGTTTTTACGCCAACAAGACTTGATCAAACAACTTCAACTTCTGGCATGGCAGGCACGTTCTCATTTTGAAATTCCAAGACTGCAACCTCATTCTTCTGCTTGATGATGACTTTCCTCTTTAATGTTGTTCTTCAACCTTGAAGTACTTGAGGATCATTTCTAACCTTTGGGCCTTCATCTTTTCCAATCCTGGAATTGATCATTTCTTCCTTGCCACCCGCCTAACTGCGTTGGGTGCACATTGGATCTTTGAGGAGAAACTCCAACACTTAGCCATTTCTTGCAACTTTTCTTCTTTCATGTTTTGGGTGCAACCGAGATCTCGCGGGAGAGCTCGAAACTCATAACTTTATCTCCCTTCGAAGGTTGTAATATCATCATGCTTCATCACTTCAAGTCATCGTGCTCTGGCCTCAACGTCCATCCTGCAAAACAGACAAAAGGAAGAGCATCAAAACACTTCATGATATAAATTTACCTCACTCAATGTTCGAGTGATCTCTTCATCTGATAGGGTTCATCATTTTTTTCTAGCACAACTTTTTCCTTCTTCATGATTTTTCGACATCTGTAGGCTGGGGCATATAACACCTGTACATCATATTTCAATGCCTTAGACAAATTTCATCTTCCTCAAGGGTGCATTTAAGAGATGCCCCTTTTAAAATCATCTTAGCTTCAACTACATCCTCTTCACTTTTCCAGCTGAGGTGTTCACTCTGACATTTCATCCAACTCTGGCCCGAGCAAAATGTTTTCATCAAGAATTTGATCAAAAATTATCTAGGCACCCAACTTCAAATTCATCCGCCCAGGCATTTTTATGTCAACAACACATTTTATTCCTTGCCTTAGAATTTTTTTTCAAATTTTCCTTAGGAAATTCATCAATCTGGTGCCCATCAAAAATCTTCACCTCGGAATCCTTGGCAAGATGTGGAAGACTTTGAAATCAATTCCTCGTTGCAGACATCCGATACCCAGAGGAAAATTTCCTCTGGAAAGCATCAAATTCATGTGTCCTTGAACGAAGGGGTTCATTTAATTTTTTGAATTTTGAACCTTAGAAAAATATTTTCTCATCCAATTCTTCATACTTGGGCGTATTTTCTTGCTCTGACTCGAAATTATTTACCACCTTCGTGAAGCTGGCACCTTCTGACGTATCCACTGCCAATTCATCCATGCCACAGAAAATTTCATCACTTCTTCAAGCTCAGGCGTATTTTTCCTAAAGATGAAATTTTTAAATATTAACACTTAGGAAAAATATTTTAAATCCTTTTATCAACTTGGGCGCATATAGGCATCAAGGAGGAATTTGATTTTTGACTTCGAAAATTTCATGGCTTCCCATTCATATTTTACCTGGCACATTTCCTTAGGGTTAAGAATTTCCACGATACTTAGCACATTACCTTTAACACCTTGGGTGTATCTTGTATGTCATGGAGGATATTTTATTTCAACGCCTTAGCCATTTTCTTATTCATCCCACCTTCACTTAACACTCCTCATCCTAGACTTGGCACATATAGCATGTTAAATAGGAAATTAACTTCTACGCCCTCCTAGAATATGTCTGGACTTTGCTTACACATGGGCGCATTTTGCATAGTGAGGTGGATTTTGACTTCAACGCCTTTGACTTGCTTTTTCATCCTTACCTTTAGCATGCACTTTGGGCGCATTTCACCTATGTAGGAGGATTTAATTCTTATCACGTCTTGGAATATTTCTTATTGCATGCACAATGCCTGGGAATCTTTTACTTGTCCTCATCTTGCATGGCACATTCAAGGGGTCAAGGAGGACTTAACAACGCCTTTTGTCTTTTCTCAGCCTTATCTTCACTTGCCTTCAACGCCTTTGACTTGCCTTGACCCTTCTTCTTGCATGGCGCATTCAAGGGGTCAAGGAGGACTTAACAATGCCTTTTTTCTTTTCTCAGCCTTATCTTCACTTGCCTTCAACGCCTTTGACTTGCCTTGACCCTTCTTCTTGTATGGGTGCATTTCATGCATGGAGGAGGATGGGCGCATTTCTTATGTGGTGAAGGATTAACTTCTCAACGTCTTTGACCTCTTTTGACTCCTCTAAGCTTGGGCGCATTTAGCATGTGCAAGAGGATTTAAAATCTGTCTTTTCCTAGTTGAAGTGAGGGCGCATTTGGAGGGGTCAGCAGGATAAGATTCATGCCTTGGAAAATTTTCAGCAACTCATCACCTTGGCTTAGCATGGGCGCATTTAAGACCTCAAGGTGGATAACTTCAACACTTGAATTTTTTTTTTTATACCAACCTCCTTGAAGTGGGCACATTTCATATGTGGTGAGGGATGAATCTCATGCCTTAGAAATTTTTTCATCTGCTAGCCAGCTGAGGATGAGGGCGCATTTAGGGGGTGGTGAAGGATGGACTTCAGACTTAGACAATTTCGTCTCCATCAAACTTCATTTCTCTTTGAAGGCGCATTTAGGGGGTGGAGAAGGATAAACTTCATCACTTAGCCATTTTTCCATCCTTCTGCCAACTTCTCCACGCCTTACTATATATAGTAAGTCCTTTGATTTTCGCATCTCTGAAGCTCGGATTGATTTGAAATTTTAAACACTGGATCTTCGAAACCTTGTTAGCTTGTTCACACTGCCATCTCGAGCTGACCTACTATTTATGGCATGTTTTTGAAGGTGGTTTACTATTTATAGCAGTTGCCTGTTTCTGAGACCTCCACAACTCCGTTTGACTTGAAATTTGAATGACGTGACCCTCATCGAATGACTTGCCCGTTCACACTGGCGCCTGCTGCTGATTTACTATTTTTAGCTAGCCACGGGGCATGCTACTATAAATAGTATATTGCTCAGGTGCCTTCAAATTTCCTTGCGATGGATAAGCGAAAGATCTTTGATCATAATTAGGATACAGAGTTTTCGAAAGAATACGACATTTACTTCCCTCATTTTGGAGTCCCAAAGGCTGGAAACCCTAATTTGACTTGCATGTATATCCATTGACCTCAGATTTGACCTCGTTTACGTTGCGCTAGCTACATCCTGTTTATGGATTCTGATCGTAGGCTGACTCACCGGAATGCACACTGCTAAAATAGTAAGTCTGAAAGCTGATCCCATCTTGCCCTTGCATGTCACATCAACATTAGCCAATCACTTGAAAAACCCATAAAGAATCATCGGACAGCCAAAAGAGAAATCTCAACATGCAAACCTAAAATGAAATGGCCTTTGAAGGGTTTGAATCATAGAAGTCATGCGTTTCATTTTGCATATTATATGTCAGTACGAAATGAGTTTACTGAAACTGAGAAATAATCTCGGACATGCATTGAAGAATTCTACATATAAAACCTAAAATCTACCCCAAAGACTTACTAAGGAAATAGACAATGTCAGATTTGACTCAAAATTTGCAGACGAGCAGCTTGACACGTTCTAGATGTAGTGTGACTGAGAGAACTTCAGAAATGCTGAGAAAATGCCCTGAATTGCACACTTACTAAAAATAGTAAGTTGTCGGAATTTGATGAAACTTAGCTGGGAGCCTGCTGGAAGTATGCTGACTGTGATACCAAGGTTAGATTTCAACTTGATTATTCCATTTGACTTCAAATTGATCAGAAAATTCAAAACCCTAATTCTATAGACTTAGCCAAAATCTCACGTTTAAAGCTCCGCAGGGCGGGCACATCCACTTGGAAAGCGGACAACAAAAAGAGATGAAAGAGAGAGAGAGACAAAACCAAAGCCAAAAGACCGAGAATGGAGCAAAAATTAGAAGTCCCCATTTTACATTAGAATTGATGTGTCGAAAAGGTCACAACAAGGCCAGTAGTCTCACTACGATTGGTATTAAAGTGGTTTCCTACCATCCCTGCGGGAGTTCATCAGGACTAATGAAAATGCAACAAAAGTAGCCAGAGAAAGAAGAGTATTACTAAGATGAGGCTTCTATAGAATTGGCGGCCACCTCAAAATTTTTGAAGGAACCAAGCATTGATGCTCAGATTGATTAGGATTCATTAGGATCATCCTCGGGAGCCCTCTGAAGCAGATTCACGAGCATACCATTGTGAGGGGAAAATAGTCCATCGAGGGATGAAGACAGAGAAGTGAGGGAAACTTTGAGGGGTATACAGGCCGGACAACAACATGTAGCTGATGTATTACAACAACTTACGACAACCCTACAGCAGTTGAATGCACCCAGGAGACAACACTAGGATCAGGATGACGATAGGAGTGTAGCTGGGTCATAGAGAGTACATAGAGCACCCTCTCGTACTACAAATAGGCCTACATGACCCACTTTCCTGGGAAATGAACTGGAAGAGGAGAATGGGGGTGAAGAGGGTGAACCAATGTTTGTTGATAATATTATGGCAGCAAACGATGAGTGGGAGTTGTTGACACCCTAGGTGAGAGAGCGCATTAGCTTTGACAGATTTGTGAGCCAGAGGAGAGAGAATTACAGGTCCAGGCAGGATAGGAGACCGAGGAATCAAAACAATGATTTGAAGTATGCCACCAATAAGCTCACAATGCCCATGTTTGATGGTAGTGGAAAAGTTATAGCTCAGGCTTGGGTTCACAAGCTTGACACCTTTTTGACACTTAGACCCATGGCGTAGGGGGATGCGATTAAATATGCCACCTTACACTTGGAGGGAGTAGCACACGATTGGTGGTATCGTGGGATGGTTACACTGCAACATAATCACATCACTTCTTATCAGGAGTTCGTGGATAGGCTAGTTGAATGTTTTGATAAGAAGGATCCAAAAGTATATTTTAGAGACTTGGCACAATTGAAGCAGGTCGGTAGTTTGGAGAACTACATTGGTGATTCCCAAAGATTGTCTGTAATGGTACCCAACATATCTGAGAGGAGGCTAGTTGTACTCTTCATGGAGGGCTTATTGGAACCATCACAAGGGTGGATAAAGGATTTTGATCCACCAACATTGCAGAAGGCAATGAAGAAGGCAAGGAGTATGGAGTTTGCAGCCCCAAAAAGCAAGAGCTCACATAAGGATGTGCCTTGAACCAGCAATGAGGAATCTCAACAAATTGCTGATAAGAAAAAGAAATCAGCAACCATAGTGGATGAGGAGTCACGTGGGGAGTTGAGAAAAAAGAAATTGTGCTATTGGTGTAAGGAACCATATAACAAGGATCATGATTGCCCTTTGAGACCCAAGGACAAAGCAAATCGTATCATGTGGGCATTTTATGAGGACTCTGATTCTGAAAATAAGGATCAGCAAGCAGATATAGGGGTTGATCAGGATGGAAAGGCATCTGCTGATGGGAATTGGCTCCCTTGGCATTCCTTGCTAATGTACAGGATGAGACTACTTTCAGATTCAAAGGAATAGTCGAGGGACAACGTTGCATTTGCATGCTTGACATAGGGGTGACACATAACTTTATTGATGAGGGATTTGTGGCTAGATGTAGACTACAGGCCGAGGATTTTGAGGGATTCAGAGTCCGAGTTGCTGATGGATATACCCTCACATGCACTAGACGAGTTAATAATCTCACCTTGTTGTTGAATGGTTGAGTTACGGACTGATTTCTATATGGTCAACATGGGTGAGATGGATATAGTGTTGGGCATGAAATGGCTCCAGGATTAAGGAGAATTTACCCTAAACGTACCCAAAATGGAAATGAAATTTGAGGTTGATAACAAGAAATATGTGTTGAGGGGAATTACAGATGGGAGTTTGCATTCAATCTCTTTCTGTGAGGGGTTGGACAGAAAGAGGGAGGAGTGTGAGATGATCTACAATCCCTTGTTCGAAACAAATGCTACTTGGTTATATGATAATCCACTCTTCGAGTTGGATGTTGATCACTCACTTGATTCTAGTTCTGAGATAAGCATTGATTGCAGCGTTTGTGATCCTTCCAGTGCATCGGGATTGCAAACAATGCTCACAGAGGAGTTTCCTGAGGTGTACATAGTGAGGACTGCTTATAGTTTCACATTTGATCCTCATGTACATGATCTATTTCAGATGCACAATTCAGTGGCTCATGTGCTTGACAGCGTGGATGACAACTTGCCTTGTGCGGAGTTGGGAAGCAATCGTTGTCAGCACTTCGAGTTGCTTCCTCATGAGATTTATGCTCCGGTGACACCTGTTGTCGGGATTCTTTTGGTTCGGCAGGTATGGTTAGCGCCATTGGTGTTGGTGTTACAGGAGTTGATTAACGATATCAGGGATATTGCACAGTTCTACCCGTGGGATCCAGGTGGAGTGATCTTATAGAGGAGTTTTTGTTTGGTAGTTGAGATTGCTTGGAGACAAGCAATTTCAAGGAGGGCGGACTGTAATGTCCCCTTTTTAGCATGATCATGTTTCTCGGATGGTTTGGCCTATCACTGGCCCTCGTAGGCTAACATAGATGGTTAGAGGCTCTTCTGAGGCAGAGTCTTGGTCAGCAGAGGCTTTTATCTACTCCAGAGTTCAGTGGTTTCTAGTTCTGGGTTTCGTTTTGTGTTTACAAGGCTCCGTTTACTATACTTACTATTTATAGTAAGTCAGAGGTTGGTTGAGAGGGACCCTTACTATTTTTTATAAGGCACTTGGTCATGTTGGGATTTACAGAGTTCACCCCCAGTTCAGATAGTTTGATGAAATATTAAATATTGAAGGAGATGTTAATGTTTCAACGGCTCAAATAATATTTAAGCATTAAAAGGAAATATTATAATTTAACTTTATAATTGAGGGTCAAGTTCATCATTAAAAAGGGGACCATATTTTAATTAAATGAGGTGCTTAGACCAAGGTGAAATTATTAAATATTAAAATGCAAATGTTATAACATTAAAATGTTTTAAAAGGTGCTTTTTGAGGGAAATTGACCCCATTCATGAATTTCTTATAAATTGCTCTCAAGAAGTCGAATTATTCATTCAATTGAGCATTTAGTTAATTCTTCATTCATGAATTGTGGAAGAAGACAAGGGTTTTCTGCCATATCCAGCATTGGAGAATGTGACCTCTTTAGTGTTTGCAATTTTGAGGCTGTGAAATTATCAGCTGAATCATTGCTTGATCATGGACTTCATTCAGAGGTTCAATCTGCATATTTAGGAGAAGATTCATCCAGAGCTTTGAGCAATTTATTGAAGGGTTTGAATCAGATTTTATTTGTAGAGGGAAGATTGTTCAGTGGTTGTATTTATTGTTGATTTTTCTCCATTCCTAGGCCTTACAAAGGCTCTACCAGTAGGCCGTACTTCATCTAGAGCCAAGGCGTGATTCTCAAAGATCAAATCGCCTTGAGTTTTGGGCACCATTCAGCACCTTTCTGGTCACCATCATCAGCCAAGGTGTTTAACAGAAATTTCAAGGTGGAGATTGTCATCTTCCAAGGCAATTGAGGGTTTATCGGATGTATTCAACGCTGCAATAGAAAACCAGGTTTTCAATAATTTATCAGTTGCCTTTTTGTTTGCATGTATGTGTTTTGGCATTGTAATTATTCAGTTGAAATAAAATGAGATATTCGTAGCCCTATTGTATCTAGTTGCATCAGTGTTAGTTTATTTCATTGCAATTTCTTTGCCTGGCTCTTTATTCAAGAAAAGAACAAAAAATCATATATATTCGAAAACACAAAAAAAACTACAAAACCATCGAAACAAAACTTGCATCAGTCAACAACAATTTCAGAGATGAGAGACGATAGGTCTCTTACAACATGCCTTAGCAATTGGGTTGTACGACCTGCAGATAAGTGAAAGGTATGACCTCTTGATGTTGCCGAGTACGGTCCAGTAAGATGATATTGAACAATGTGGATCAGCGAACACTGTAATCTGATTTTCTGATGCTAACCCTTCAAATACTTGGTAGAATCTCCTCCAATATGCACAAATTTGACTGCTAGTTACAACCAACTCAAAGAGCAACCTTCAGAGGATGTTTCACCACCTTAGAAAGCTGTCACAATGAAGATACTTCGTCCTCCAAAGCCTCGAAATTGCAGAAAACCCTAGGTCTCCTCTTCTCCATGGCAAACACTTCAAAGCTAAAAATCAATAATGATGAATGAATCCCTTTTCATTTGCTTTGATAGCTTATATAATTTTTTCATGCCTTAGGTCGACCTCTAGAAGCTTCTCATCATTTAAATATATTTTAATATTTGCACTTTATAATGTCTCATGAGATGGGCACCCTTTTCAATGCACTTAATTAATGTCTTTTAGGTCATTTAATGGCTCCATTGACATAAAGTTATAATATAACATTATAATGCACTTTTTGAATAAATAATTAATTATTATTAAAGATTAACTTTAATGATAATTAAAATAACATAAGTTGCTCATTAAACATTATTTTTCCATTTCGTTTGAACTAGGAGGTCAACCACTAAGTCAACTATGCATCCAGGTGCCCTACTAAAAATAGTAACACTAGACTCCATTGATTTGGTGACTTACTATAAATAGCAAGTGTGCATATTTGAGTCCCAAATCCTTTGCAAAGGCCAAACTTGAACAATACCTTGCTTCGGAGAAGAATAATGCCACCAAAGGACCAGGTATCTGCCTCACAGGACCCTCTATCCAAAACCATTAGCCTACGAGGGTCAAATGATAGGCTAATCAATGAGATGCTGAGGCAAGCAAAAATGGGGACATTACAGTCCGCCCTCCCTAAAATTGCTTGTCCCCAAGCAATCTCCATTGCAAAGAAACACCACCCCACCTGGGTCCCAAGGGAAGACTTGTAGAATGTCCCTCACAACAACAACTGACTCCTGAAGCACTAGCATAAGCACAACAAAAAAATCACTTTAACCAACAACATTTCGATGTTGTGTACCTCAGGAGCATGAACCTTGAGTGGAAGCAACTCTGAGCACTGAAATGATTTGCTTCCCTTCATTGCGCAAAGAGAATCATCGTATAAACTATCTATCCCATGCGCACAAGATGTGTGCATTGAATACAAATCGTGTATAGGTGAATCAAAAAAAACTATAGGCACTCACCGTGTACACACTGTAAAACTCCTCAGTGAGCCTTGCCTGGAATCCTGATGAACTAGACGGATCCCAAACACTATGATCATCGCCAAACACTGCGATCATCACCCAAAACTATACTAGTATTAGGAGTGTGATCAACATCCAACTCAAAGAGTGGATTATCATAGACCAATCCAACATTAGACTCAAATAATGGATTATTCACAAACTGCACAACCACTCCATGTTGTTCAGAATCATCCATCTTCCAACCCCTGGAACAATGAATTGAATCGAACTCCTAAACAATCTCCTTCTCTCTCCTGGCATCCTTCTCTCTACTGAGAGAGATAGAACGCAAACTCCCACCATCATGTGAGCCATTGGCTCTACCCGCTTCCTCAGTGAAGGTACTGCTGTTATGTACCACACGGGATGGCTCCAATGACATAATAGAAGTTGTTGATTTGACAATATCTTTGCACACTTCTTTTTCCATAGTAACTGCATGTCCATCTGAAGAACGATCTTGGGACTCATCGCCATTGAGTGAATTTTTTGATTCATTTTCCAAGGTCTGATTTGCAAAATCAGACTTGTTGTGGCTTGTTTCGTCATCACATAATTCATTTTTAACACCCAAATCTTGAGTGCCAATGTTAGGGAACTCCACACATCCATCATCTTCATGAGGAAAAGCTGCTATCTCATGAGTAAGCTTGACATTATGACTGCTGTCATAAAACAGAAAATCGGGAGCTACATCATACTTATCTGTAGTGTCCTCAAGAGACTCAACCAAAACTTCATCCTCTGCTAACTGTCCATTGCCAAGTGCTTGTTCAAAGGGTGTCTTCATAGGAAAATTGAGTGTATCATGTGCCATAATTTCTGGCCCATGGCTGCAAGGTAAAGCTGCATGGGTATAAACCTCCTTAATCTCAAGGGCTTCATCATGGGATCCTCTTTGTCCCTCCAAATGATGTGACTCATGAACCCTAACATCTTCATACAACATGTGCATCTCCAAATCTGCCTACTTCATGGCTTCTTCTTCAATGCATCCATGTGTCAAAACGAGGTCTTCCTCAAGCTTCTTTACCCCATTATTTATGCATTGGTGGTTAGGCTCCCGAAAACCTTTGCAAGTGAAGCATAGGCCTTGTCTTCTCATTTCGTTCTTGCTCATTATGGGAGTTCCTATAACCTGATCATTGAGTTTGGATGTAGAACCACCTTCATTATCTGATTTAGTAGTTCTACCATACTTGCTCACACTGTGCCCATGACTAAATTTTGCCCTTTTAGATGAAATTTTCTCCTTATACACCCTCCTAATATACTTTACCAATCCAATATTTCTAGGACTCAAGATGACAGCAAAGTTTAGATAATCATTAAGAGAGTACTATGATTTAAAATCATATGGCATACTCTGATAGTCCTCAAAGAGTCGAGGGGCTTCCCATTCATAACTTTCCCTCATCTTGATGGCATCTTGTCCAATCTCTGCCTGGATTTTCCTACAATACTGTAGTAACCCATAACTGAAACTTATGAGTGCTGGTCACTCAAATGATGCAATGTGAGCTTTGCGAATATTTAATTCAAACCCCAACAGGATGGCAGGAAACCGCTCTAATACCATTGTAGTGTCCCACCCCAGGTAGACACTTGAAAACTATAATTTCTGCTTGTATATTTTCTCTTGGGGCTTTAAAGTTTATGCTTGTTTGACTTGTTGAGATTTTCAATGATAAATAATGCCAGGAAATATTTAAGAAAATGTAAATAAACCTTTAATTGCAAAATAGGAAATTTCTAGGATTGAAGCGACAAGCTTACATCTGATTTAACATAACTTGCAAATACAAGTATCTATATACTCAAAATCAGATTGGCATTCCCTTTTAAATATAATATCATCATACTCAGAACGCTGGGAATAATTGCTTTACAAAACCTGGAGATATTACATAGCAACTAGCAAACCCTACAGAGGTCGATATGTTGAGATGTTTGAGTTCTCTATCATAATAATATAGCTGGTATATTGGAGATCCTTAGCCGCCCCACTGGCAAGTGATTCCAGCTCACAAAGCAAGGCAATTTGACCTTGGAGTAACATGCCTCAGCAACTGGGTTGTACGACTTGCAGATAAGTGAAAGGTACGGCCTCTTGATGTTGCTGAGTACGGCCCAGCAAGATGATATTGAACAATGTGGATCAGCAAACACTATAATCTGATTTCCTGATGCTAACCCTTCAAATACTTGGTAGAATCTCCTCCAATATGCACAAATTTGACTGCAGGTTACAGCCAACTCCAAGAGCAACCTTCAAAAGATGTTTCACCACCTCAAGAAGCTGTCACAATGAAGATACTTCATTCTCCAAAGCCTCGAAATTGCAGAAAACCCTAGGTTTCCTCTTCTCCATGGCAAACACTTCAAAGCTAAAAATCAATAATGATGAATGAATCCTTTTTCATTTGCTTTGATAGCTTATATACTTTTTTCATGACTTAGGTCGACCTCTAGAAGCTTCTCATCATTTAAATATATTTTAATATTTGCACTTAATAATGTCTCATGAGATGGGCGCCCTTTTCAATGCACTTAATTAATGTCTTTTAAGTCATTTAATGGTCCCATTGACATAAAGTTATAATATAACATTATAATGCACTTTTCGAATAAATAATTAATTATTATTAAAGATTAACTTTAATAACAATTAAAATAACATAAGTTGCTCATTAAACATTATTTTTCCATTCCGTCTGAACCAGGAGGTCAACCACTGAGTCAACTGCGCAACCAGGTGCCCTGCTAAAAATAGTAACACTAGACTCCACTGATTTGGTGGCTAACTATAAATAGTAAGTGTGCATATTTGAGTCCCAAATCCTCTGGAAAGGCCAAACCTGAACAATACCTTGCTCTGAAGAAGAATAATGCCACTAAAGGACCAGGTATCTGCCTCACAAGACCCTCTATCCAAAACCATTAGCCTGCGAGGGTCAAATAATAGGCTAATCAACGAGATGCTAAGGCAAGCAAAAATGGGGACATTACATCATCACACATATTTTCTTCAGTCTTGATCAGCAATTTATTGCAGCCATTCCAAGGACAAAAGCCCTTGTGAATTATGGGTGAGTTGGACGAAAACTTAGCTCATCTTGGGAGGACTTCATAACGGAGGTCTACTTGTGCTTCATTGACATTTTGTGAGGGAACTCATGCTCAGATTTTCAGATTAGGCGACTGCTTGAGGGCAGATTTGGTGTTATTTTGTCTAGGGTTTCACCCTAGAGTGGAGCGCCCAAATTGGAGGAGGTGCAACTTGTTTTGGGGACGCAATTTTGGCATTTTTGAAGACTTTGGCGAGCTTGCAAGGGTTTCAAACCCTCATCTATAGTCCAGCAGGCCAAGCACACCCATTTGGTAGGGTTTGGAGGCATTTTCATCCATATTTTGCATTCATCTTTTGCATATTGCCATAGCTGGAGTAGTTTGCCCAGCTAGGGTTCATGTGGAGTAGCATTTTACATACATTTTGGCATGTAACTAGGGTTAGTTTGTAGCAGCAAACTTCTGAAATAATTCTGGGCATGTTTGAGCCCATTTTGTGATGTATTTGCATGGACATTATTTCTGATTTGGTAGCAGCAGCTGTGACAAATTAAAATCAGAAGTTCCTTCACGTTTGGTTGGTCATTTTATTGTGATTCATTGCTTGTTTCATTCATAATTGAAGATAGATACATTTGCCCTATTGTTTGAAGCATATTGGTAGAATATATGTTTGCTGTTCAGACTTGTTTGCAATCAGAAAATTTCATATCAGAATCTAGGGTTTGAGCAGAAAATAGAAGTGCAGAAACTAGGGCAGAATTTTCTGAGTTTGAAATCAATTTTTTGGGCAATATCCTATTTGAGATATTTCACTAGCATACTCAAGGTAGGTGGCCCTCACTTCATCTACCAATGGAACCTAAACTTCAGGAATAACCTGTACCTCCTCCCTACATGTAAAGGTAGGCTGAAGTGGTTTAGGAATAGACCCTGATACTGGTACAATAGTATGTCTATTTGTGTTTTGCTGATTTGAAGAATTTGTTTCACCATTTTGGATAGGGGTAGCCTATGGCATACTCTAATTGAGTTTACCTAACATTTGAGACATCATGTCCAACATGGCACCATGTTTTTTTATCTGCTCTAGTATTTGGACTAACTGAAGCTGTTCTTCCCTTATCTTTGTCTACCATGATCCTGGGTGGACTGTGGTTTATGGAATGTGAAGGGCTATCATTGTCACTAGCCAACCCCCCTTGCACTTTCTGGACTTTTGAAAAATTATCTATAACCTATGCTCCCCCAAGTTTTGGGGACGGAAACGGCAGGGGACAGCAGGATGTGTTTCTGATATGGGGGTACTTTGGGGACATTTTTTAGGAGGCAGTAGAGGACAGCTAATAAAAATAGGGAGTTTTTAAAAAATATAGAGAAATTTCAAATATTCATATCATAACATTGATAAAGTATTCATCATAGACATTGCAGAAGATTAATACATAACATTAGACAAGAATTCAGATTTCACATGAGAATTGACAAACAAATTAACAACATTCAAATGCTTTCATTGTCAATGTGCATACATATTATATAAGAATTATAACAAAATGCCCAAAGGCTCCAAGTTTCAACTATAAAATAACAAAAACATGGAAAATATATGGTTATCCCTAATCAATAGATACAATTGGTAGGTCTCTATCAAAATTGGAGCTCGAGTTTAAGTCACTGCCACTGTAAGGGGTTGCCTCAGGCAATGGAACCCCAACCAATATCTCCTGTGTCTCCTCATTGATTTGTATAGCATCTTTGGGATCAACATCCCAATGTAAGGCTGGAGTTTGACGATACTCGAGAGTCTATTGATCATGTAGCCGCAAAGCACTGTGTACAACCACCAACTTCTCCAATTGTCTAGAGGTAAGGTCATTCCTCTTAATTGTATGGATGAAGCTATATGCGAACCAATTTGTCTCTGTAATAGAGGAACTGCAACCTATGAAAGAAGATGAATGGCAAGTAACTTCAACTCTAATGTATCCTTGCCATGCCACGTCGACCATCCACTAGGGTTGTTTTGAGCTAATGTAGCTCTATCCGACCTTGCCTCTAGTTTGCCAAAGGTTGGACCACGAAGATTGACAATTGCAAGCCACTGAGTGCAAAGTAAAGAAGATTCCTCTTCAATATACCTTTTTTTAAGGGCCTTCATGAAGTCTTCTTTCACCTCTTCATCATGAGATGGAGGTACTCTCCTAGGTCTTGTTGTATACCATTTGAGATTGAGAGCATAGGTTGTCATGTGAAGCAGGGTGTTCATAGTGTTCTACCTTTGCATCACAATGGTCCTATGATGCTCCTCATAAAATCCCAAAGTAGGGTATCTGGTATGAATTGCTTGCTTGATTTGCCCAAGCATGCTATTAAAGCTCTCATAAATCTCTCCAAGGCTAGGGGAGTTAGTATCATCATATCTAATTACTCGCACAATAGGCTTAATGAAAGAGCAAACATATCTACAAGTGCAAACAAGTTACAAAAAATAGTATCTTCAAAAAGAATGGAAATATTTTACAAGCTAAAATTTAAAAACATTAATAAATTTAAAATTATGAAATTAACATTTTTAAAATTTAATAACAAAATCAGCAATTTAAAATTTTCTTACCTCACTATGAACCACCAATCATCATCAAGGATTTTTTGCTTCACACTTCTTCCTTCTAGTGTGCTTGCCTCTTGCCATCTACCCCACTCTGCATTGACCACTATTAAAAGCATCCTTTCTAACAAAATGAAGTAGCTGACATATTTAGTGTCCATAGGCTTGAGGAATTCCTTCCTTGAAAATGTCCTAAACAAAGCAACTGAAGTGTGATGGTTGCAAATGAATATCTGCACATCTCTATCCTTTGACACCATTGCCTTCACCGAATCTATCTTCCCAATGTCCTTCAAGGTATTGTTCAATGCATGAACACGACATGGGGTCCAAAAATGTGCTTATAAGCACCCTCTACCATCAATCCAACTAACTTACACACATGAATTGAATCAATCACTAACTGTAAAAAATTAGAGGCTCCAACCTCTTCTATGACATCTCTCAAAATATGAAATTGGAAGTTTGCATCCTTCCTTTTCCCCGAACAATCAATAGCTCTAAGAAAATAATAGCCAGTTGTACATGTAACAATAATATTGACGAGTGGACGATGTTTGATATCGGTCCCCCATCCATGATAATAGAGCAACCATTCCTTATCCATGTTTGTCTCATGTCCTCCATCAACACACTCACCTTGGAATATTCTCTATCAAGGAGGGTGGTGCATAGCTTGTGTTCTCTAGGTGGAACAAATGAAGGACCGACAACTATCACATCTTTGAACATTTGTTTAAAATATGGTGAACATGCCACATGAAAAGGTATGGCATGAGCACAAAAAAACTTAGCAATAGAAGAATCAGCCACATCTCGCAGTTGTGTGTTAAACATATCAGCAACAGTAGATTTCTTTTTTACTCTAATAGAAGTAGAACCCTCTCCCCCATGAAATCCAACATCCATGAACCCTGTAGGCAATGACACACTAGGATGCAAAATCTCCAATGGAGTTCCTTTGCTTTCTTGCCTCCACCTCCATCTACAATCTAGTTGCCTTAATCTTCTCAATTGGAGTTGTTTTTTCACAACCTTTCACCCCTTTACCACCTATCCACAAAAGATGACAATAGACTCTCATATAGCTGCCTCTATATTGTTTTTTGTACAAATGGCAAAGCCATTCTCTGCTCCCCCTTGATTTTTTTCCTATCCTTATCAACTAGTGTTGCAAATTGTAATAGAGGTTTGGGCTTAAATGGGCCATTTTGCATAGATTTTGAGGACTTCAGAAGGACATTCAAATGGGTTTGAAGTTGTTGGCCTTGCTACACTCCTACTCCCTGAAGAAGCCCTAGTGGCTGCCATACTTCTATGGGTTCTACTTCTAGGTCTACTTCTTTGAGTTTCATGCATTTGAACCTCAACCTCCTCACTATCATTACTAGTACTCTCACTGCTGCTCATGATTTTCTTGGGTTAAGAATTGAAAAGAGAGCTGCAAGTTCAAATAAAAGAAAAAATAAACTCACAATGTTTTTCCTATGTGGTCAAAAAAAAATGAAAAAAACTTGAAAAAATGCAAAACAAATGTAAAATGAAGAACTTACATCTAATAGAGAAGATTTGATGCCCTAGTCTCCTCTTTCAAGTGTTGTTCTCTCCTCTTCCACTTGCTGCTCTTCACCTCAAGTTTGCAAATGTAAAAATGTGATTTTTTTCCCTTTTCAGTTGTTTTGATAAGTGAAATAGGTTTAGGTTATGTTTAAATGGATGGGGGGATCCTTGTGGGCCCGCCCATCCCATTTTTTAATTTAAAAATGTGTTTTTCTTTTTTTAAAGTAAGTTAAATCTGGCTGGGCTATAGGAGATGACTAGCCATCCTCTGATGTCCTTTGTTTTTTCATGAAGTTAATGGGACGTCCCCCTTTTTTGGCAATGATCGGGAATGACGAGGGACGTTTCCAAGGCTTCCCCGAGTCCCCGAAACGTTTCAGGTATGGGGATAGAGGTACCAGGGTAGGTGACGTGTCCTCAGGGAGCACTATATATAATTGGAGTTTGTGTGTTTTGTTGCACTATCTTTTTTTGTTCTCTTGTGTAATATCTTAATTCCCAATCACTAATAGATGATACTGCAGCCGCAAAAATTAATTAAAGGCACAAGCTAGAAAGATTTCCAACTCTACTACCACTGTAATAACCACCCTAATTTTAATTTATTTTTTTCTAATAAAAATCAATAACATAAACTTGCAAATGGAGGAACACTGCTGTCATAAAGTTTGATACAAGAAATCAACTTCATACATCTGTTGTTATAAAGTTTTGATAGATATTTATTCACCAAATCATGCCAATACATGTAGACTTATATAACTCCCACATGAAATACCTTGAAAAATAGAGGTGAAGATGAGTGTTGCAGGTCTGCCATTCGTACATTGCAGGTCATATTAGCCATGAAAACTCATCAAGAACCCCTTCAAAATCAGCATAGAACTCCTCCAATGATAGCTATCAGCAACCATATACACCTAGCTCCACAAAACCCTCAACAATGCAAGGAAATAGGCAACTACAAATCTTATATAAACTTTTCAATCATACTGTTGTACCCTAAAATTAAAATTTTTGTTACACTTAGATATTTTGAAGAAATGAGTAAAAGTCTTGTTAAATCAGTCAAAAAGGTCAAAATTTGGGTGTACATGTCTTGCATGAGGGGTCAAAACAAAAAATTTTCAATTTCTAACGACCTGGGTCTGCTCAGATCAGCTTAACCTACAAAACCCAGAGCTCAGTTTTTCATCCCTAAATTTTAGGAAAACTGCTATTTTTAGAAATTTTCTAAAATTAGTGACGTTTTCTAGGTTTTTCTGGGTTTCTTAAGAAATGGATACTGGCAAAACTTTCTAAAAATAGAATTTTGGTCTGATAGGGCCCGAACTAATTTTGATTGGTTCAAAATACGTCCACATCAGGATGGTTCAGTCTGAATCTCAAAATAATCAGTTTTTCCCTACTGGGTCTATTCTGCTTTTTCAGAAACATATCAGGGGCTCCAAGGTCATCAATGGAGGTTAGTCGGCCGCTAGGCGTCAAATTCAACATTCAAAGCATTCGACAGAAGGCGAGATGATGAACCAGCATGAAGAATGAAGAAGAAGATATTTAAAAAATGATGAAAATTTTCTAACACTGCCAAACTTGGGAGCCCCAGGTAAGAAAGCGTGCCCACCTTTTTAGGGCATTAGATGACAAAATTAGGGTTTATGCCCCTAGTCAAAATTGCTCAATTCTCTGTCAGCTTCGCAGCGAATCCAACGGCGCAGTCAACGGATCGTCCAGTCATCCAGAATTCGACGCCAAACATGAGGTATTCAAACTGAAGCTAGAGTGGAAAGAAGTGAAATTTATCAAGAATTGACTAAGTGTTGATGAAGTGGGCGCCCTTGGTAAAGAAGGGCGCCCAAGTTTTTAGGGTATCAAACAGAGGAATTGGCAGACAAAGCTCTAACGTGATCTCTTCACAATCAATCCAGCTTTCCAATGAGATATTCAGCACGTTGATTGAAGGTCGTAGTCATCGGATATGAAGCACCGAACAGAGGGTCTGACGAAGGTTGAGAACCAAGATTCAGAAGCAAACACAAAAAGGTGGAAAATAAGCTAAGTCTGGTGAACATGGGCGCCCCCAGCCAAGATGGGCGCCCAAACTTTTGAGGGCATAAAATTTATTGTTTGGCAAAATCTCTTCCAGAAGACCCCTCCTTATTCTTCGTCAGCTCCGTGATGAGCATAACCATCAGTCAATCCGACGCCCGAAGATCCAAATTCGACGAGATCATCTGTAGAAGAGGAGTCAATGAAGAAATTTGAAGATCATGAAAATGGCTAACTCTGGGTAAAATGGGCGCCTCTGGAGGGAAAAAGGCTCCCATGAATTCGGAGATCAAGATGAAGTCTTTCGCCAGAGGTCCCTCCAGAACATCTATCTCAGAATCAGTCAGGCTCCGCAGTGAAACCTTCAACTCGCCTGTCGGATCAATCTGCAAACGGGAAATCAAAGAGAAAGTGGGAGGTCAAAATGAAGAAAAGTTGAAAATGCCAAAATTTTGACTAACACTGGGTGAAGTAGGCGCCCCTGGTGAAGAAGGGCGCCCAACTCCTCATGCCTTAGAAGATTTTTCAAGATTTTCAAAATTTTCAAAATCACAAGGAAAAAGAGGCGTCCAAGTTCAATGAAGCTAAGGTTTAGGGTTTTGAAAAATAAAAGCAAAAGAAAGCAAAGTAAAAACAAAACCCTAAGTCTATTTAACACCTCTCTTTCATGTTATTTTCTTTATTTTTGTAGGTAGCATTCAAAAGAGAAAGTTGGAGCAGCAAGTTTGAAGAATTTTTGTGATTCAAGAATCCATAGTTGCTGGTTTTGCATCAGATTTTTCAAATCAGCAGGCATAAACCCTTGCTTTTTCAGCTTTTTCATCCAGAAGATCAAGTTTTTTAAGAAGAAGGCCAAGGCATTCTATTTTTCAATCATCTGGGTCTTTTTGTCTCAATCTTCTGAAGAATTTTTCAAGAACTTCACCAAGTTGCAGCAAATGCTTTTATTTTGCATGTCAGTGAAAACCTCGGTGCATTCAAATTTCAACCATCTGGGTCCTTTCCAATTAGTCTTCTGAAGAAAACCCATATCACAGTTTTTTTAAGAAAATTTTAAATCCTAGGGTTGGCTGCTTTTTCGATCAGCCATCAGGGTTTTACAAATCTAATCAACTGGGTCCATTTCTAATTTTGTTCTGAACAAAACCCAGGTGCCAGCTTTTTCGGTAAAAATTTGAAGAAATTAGGGTTTGCTGTTTTTTTTAGGGAAAATTCAAAATTTTCAAAAACAGACGATTTGGGTTGTCTTGCATAGAAATTCTGAGCAAAACCCATATCTCAAAAATTTCTCAAAAATTTGTCCATTGGAGCAAGAAAATCAGCAGTCTAAAAATAGAAATCGCTCAAAACTTGTCAGAACCAAGGCGAGTTTACAGTCATTCTTCAAGTTTTCTGAAATGGAGTACACTCCCAATGTTTTCAAGACTGAATCAGCTCTCTATCACAATTACATCAAAACTGCTGAGACAGACTTGCATCATATCAAGCCGGTGTTTGATCTACACGCCTTGGAGAGAGCAGGCAACACCTCAATCAAGAACCTAGGACATTCTGGACTCCTCACAGCAGCGTCAATTCTTATATCAGTTCAGAGCCTTGAGTTTGTAATCGCTTGCATTAAGCATTACAACCCGGCTACTAGGGAGATCCAGTCAGCAGATGGCAGATTGATTTGCAGTCTAAAGCCTGATATGATCGAAAAGTATTTTTCCATTCCCCCGTGGCCTGAAAGCATTACTCTCTCAAAGGGTGAATGTGAAAGGTTATGGAATATGCATAAAGATAAATATAGTAAGAAGATTGTGTCATGTCCCCTTCTAGTTGACATCTCTCAGAGCACAGGATTAGCCTATTATGCGACCCTCGTAGGCTGATGGGATGGATAGAGGGTCATGATGGAGCTTGGCTTGGCTTCAGTTGTCAGTATATGATCAGTTGGCTTTCGTTCGGGCTCATTCGGACACTTCTAGCCTGAGTTGCTATTTTTAGCAGTATCTGGCACTCAGCGTGGGACCCCTGCTATTTTTAGCAGTATGGATTGATAGCGTTCATAATCACTTCTTTATTTGTCAGCTTCAGACGGCTCGTGCATCGGGTGATTATTGAGAGAGATATTAATATTTAATTGAATTAATTAAATATTAATTAATTGGAGCTATAATATAAAGTTGTAATATTTTAATATTATGACTTAAGTGATTTTAATGAAGGGGTCGCCCATCATGGAAGGGGGCCATTTAACGATTATATTTTATTATTAAAATTTGAGCTGAGACTATTGAAATATTATAATGAAAAGGTTCGAACTTTTTAATAATCCCTATTATTAAGGAATTCGCACTTCTCAAGAGATATAAGGTATTTGCATTGAAAATCGAGCCATTATGATTATTGGTTATTGGAAATTGTTGAAGTCTTCAACCAAAGCACGGAAGCCAAGGGTTTCAGTCTTAGAGCATTGGGGAACAAGCCATCTCCAGTGAAAGCAGTTCAGAGGGTGTGAGATATCATCCGATTTATTGCCAGGCAGAGGGATTTCTTCATTCAGAAGAAGTTACAGAGTTTCACAGAGGTTTACATCTTCAGGGGTTTGATTAGTTATTCATCCAGAGAGGCATCTCTAAGTAAGGCGCCTATTCCAAAGACATCTGGAGTCTCTTAAGAGGGCCGTACTATTGCATTTAATGCTGCTGCTGCTACAGCCGTACTCTATACAGCAGATCCGTACCATTTAAAGGTCGTACCTTTCAGCCAATACAAATCGCCTTCTTCCTTCATCTGGTTTCATCTGTTGGGGCGCAAATAGCAAGAGATCCATTGTGTAGCATCTGGCAGAGGAGGAAGTAGTTTTCACTAAAGCCGTACCATCTCATGTTGTTCTTGGCGGCTGCAAAAATTCCAGGTTTTTAATAAAGCAAGTTGATATTTTTCCTTTGCATGTTACCAGATCTTTATTGTATTAAATTTAGAAGATCAATAAATGACACACCATCCTTAGATCTTGTATTTTCTATCCATATTGGCAGTATAGCATTTTTATTGAATTTATAATCAATTTCTATCAAAATTGCAATTTCTTTATTTTTATGCAAAAACATCAAAAAAACCCAAAATACACAAAACACTCAGAAAAACAATCAGAATCAGAAACAGGGGGAAACAAGGGTTTCTACAATGGTATCAGAGCTAAATCCTGCCATCCTGAGGGTTTAGCAGGCTTATGCAGCCAGAACAGATTGGGTCTCACAGGTATTACACACGCAGACGAGCTCTGATTGACAGGCAGCAGGGTTCGATCCGGCAGCCGAAAAACATGGCTGGCAGAACAGATGTTCCGAGAAATGATATTCCTCAAAACCCTAGAGATCAAGACGATGTAGAGGTTTTACATGCACTCAGAGACTTGCGAGCAGGTCAACGGCAGTCTAATGATGTATTACAGCAGTTGACAGTAGCACTTCAGAGATTGGGGACTCCGAGGAGATAGTCACCACATCGTGACGACAAGAGGAGTGAAGCAGGATCTCGCAGGGCACCTAGGACAGCCTCCCGGACAGCAGATAGGCCCACTAGGCCTACTTTTGTGAGACAGTAGCCCGATGAGGCTATCGCAGGTGAGGAGCAGGAGGAGTTGTTCGTTGATACACTTATGGCAGCGAATGAGGAGTGGCAGTTGGTACCACCTGAGGTTAGAGAGAGGATTTCTTTTGACCGTTTTGTCACTCAGAGGAGAGAGCACCACAAAAGGTCGACAGGATTGGAGACCTAGATACCAGAACAATGATCTGAAGCATGCAACCAACAGGCTCAATCTAGCGATGTTCGATGGTAGTGGTAAGGTCACAGCTCAGGCCTAGATTAGTAAGCTAGACACATTCCTCACATTGCGTCCGATGGCCGAGAGGGATGCTATCAGATACGCGACACTGCATCTTGAGGGAGTAGCTTACGACTGGTGGCACCATGGTATGGTGACGCTACAACATGACCGGATCACATCCTATTAGGAGTTTGTTGACAGATTAGTAGAGCGGTTTGACAGGAAGGATCCAAAATCTTACTTCAGGGACTTGGCTCAGTTGAGATAGAGTGGCAGTTTGGAGACTTATATTGGTGACTTTCAGAAGTTATCAGTTATGGTTCCGAACATTTCAGAGAGACGACTTGTGGTACTCTTCATGGAGGGTTTGACAGAGCCATTGAGAGGCTGGATCAAAGCCTTTGATCCTCCTTCATTACAGGAAGCGATGAAGAAGGCACGGAGTATGGAGTTGGCAGCACCTTCTAGTAGATTCAACTCCAGAGGTTCTTCATCTTTCAGGGACAATAAGGGTTTTAACATAAATAGAGAGAAATCTGATTTTAACAAAGAGAAATCAGATTTCAAGAATGATTCAAAGGGTAAATCAGCAGCACCACCTTTGCATCGAGAGGCCCTTAACGATCTACGCAGGAAGAAGCTTTGCTTCTACTGCAAAGGTCCCTATGACGCCAATCACGATTAATCTTTGGAGGCCTAGCGCAAGTAAACGAAAATACGTGGGCGACATGAGTGATTCATCGAGAATTCAACAGCAAGTAGAGTTCTGCGACGAGCTGCGCGCCTAGCAGCCCACAGCGTAGATAGAGCCGTGCTTCGTATACTGTGGAGGCACGCCTATCTAGCATTCAGCAGGAGGGCTCATTCAGGATTTGTGGAGTGTTGGCAGGGCAGAGGGTCATTACCCTTCTTGATATAGGAGCCACACACAATTTCATAGATGCTAGATTTGTTGAGAAACGCGGACTCATCACTGAGGAGCTCGAAGGCATTAGGGTTAAGGTGGCCGACGGTTACACTCTTCGGTGTGAACGCATGATTAAGGATTTCCCTTTACGCTTGAACAATTATGAGTTCAAGGCCGATTACTACCGTGAGGTTAACATGGAGATATTGGACTTGTCTTGTGGGAATGAAGTGGTTTCCACCTCATTGGAGGAAGTCACTCTTCTCAAGGACATGGAGATCCGCTTTGATGTTGACTCGAAGACACATATCCTAAAAAGCACTGACAGCAACATCAAAACAATTTGTTTTCGACGGATGGAGAGGCTCATGCGTCACGACATAGTAGAGTGGGCTGCCGAGTGCACATTAGCACCTATACAAGAGGGACAGCAGAAGACTGAGTATCATCCGGACATTCAGCAGTTGAGAGTCAAGCATGATAAGGTATTCAGTGATATTCCTCCAGGGAGACCTCCAGACAGGGGCATTGAGCATATTATTGAGCTCGAGGAAGGCGCTAAGCCCGTTATGATAACTCCTTACAGGCATCCTAAGACGTTGAAGGATGAGATAGAGAAGACAATAAAGGAGTTACTTGCTATGGGTCACATTCGACCTAGCAAATCGCCATTCGCTTCTTAAGTTGTTTTGGTAAAGAAGAAGGATGGAACATTACGCATGTGCATTGACTATAGAGTCCTGAATAAGAGGACGATTAAAAACAGATACCCTATACCCCGCATAGACGAGCTTATTGATGAGCTCCATGGTGCATGTTACTTTACTAAAATTGACTTAAGGTCGTGGCAAAATACCCGTGACGTGTCTCGTGGAGCAGGATATCGAGAAGATCGGCCCTATTGTCATTGTGGGCACTCGAAGCTTCCAGGCGGCGAATTTGGGCTCATTAATGCACCAAATTACATTTCAAATCTAATGGCGAATGAAGCTCTTCCATTCACCGAGGAGATTCGTGATTGGTCTTCGGCTGATATTATCCCATTTACAAATGTGATTCCATGTGAGCATTTGGCCCACTTGAGACAAGTGGTTGAGTATTCGGGAGAGGGAGTCCCCGTACTGGCGAAACCCAAATATGATTTGGGAATGACCGAATTGTTATATCTTGGTCACATTATCAGTTTAGAGGGAGTGCGGATGGATCCTGAAAAGATCCGCGCCATTATTGACTGGCCTACATTGGCAAACCTGACACAGTTGAGAGGGTTTCTAGGGTTGTGTGGGTTCTATCGCAGATTCGTGAATGATTATTCACGTCATGCAGCCCCGATGACAGATTTATCAAGAAGGGTGCATTTATCGGACCTCGGAGGCACGTGGAGCAAGTTTGGCGATTTAAGGATTGATGACTATATTGCCCTGTGATTGGCACTCCACCGACTTCACGGCCTTTGAGCTCAAAGCATGATGCATCGTGAGATTGGTGTGCTTATGCGTGACAAGCACCCCTATTGTATGAGAGCCGAACTCGTGAGGGCCAAAGTTTGACTTTATAGCATATATGATAAGGATACCATTGACTTTATATTCAACTGATTTGTGTCGATCATATATTGCGCCTATGACTTTGATATCTCGTATATCAAAGGCACACAGAACATAGTAGCTGATGCTCTTTCACGCAGGCCATATTTGAGCTCTATGGTTCATATTATGGAGGATTGGAGGCATATGATTGTGGCAGAGTATGCCAAGGATACTTGGGCTTCCAGCATTGTTGAGGGATCATCGATTGATACCAGGTACACACTTATAAAGGACTTGATCATTTACAAGAACAGGATATATTTGATCCCAGGTTCAGAAGTGAAGAACATTACCATGCGGGCCTTTCATGACGTGCCTACAGCAGGACATCCCGGGTATTTCAAAACCTACAGACAGATACGGGAGAGATTCACATGGAAAGGACTCAAGGGAGATGTTCTTCAGTACGTGCATGAGTGCCCTGTTTGTCAGTAGAACAAGCAGGAGAACACGTACCCGGCAAGTTTATTGCAGCCACTTCCGATTCCTAACAGGAAGTGGAATGCCCGCCGATGGACTTTATTACTGGTTTGCCTAAAGCCCAAGGGCTTAGATTGCATATATGTAGCTGTGGATCGGCTAACGGCGCATGCCCACTCTTCCGACACTACTACTTCTACAATACCTACACGTAGCGAGGTCTTCTTCGTGGTATTCACCTGGCTATTGATTGCCCTCGAGCACGGAGCTGCATGCAGATAGTCGGTTCTTGAGTCACTTCCTAGAGGTATTCGTGACTGCGGAACCGAGCCATCGGTGCTAACGCTACTCACCCCGTAATGCATGCGCATTGCAGATAGTGAATAAGCGGGTGGGCACTTTAAATTATACTGCAAGGGCGTATGCGGGTCAAATGGATCCATTTTGTGTGAGCATTGGTTACAACATGACATTCCATATGACCATTCAGATGTCACCTTTCATGGCGTACGGTTATGAGGCGCCGAGTTTTCTGGATTTGCTACTGAGCGACAGCAGAGTGCCGAGTGCTGGAGACTGGTTGCAGGAGAGTCAGGATACCATGAGGACTCTCAAGAAAAATATCGCCAAGGCACAAAATCAGCAAAAGCAGTATGCGGATCAGAAGAGAACCGAGAGGCATTTTGAGGTGGGTGACATGGTTTACCTTATGGCCGCAAATTTCTGGTCAATTCTTTAGAAGAGTGGACTGGCAGCTTCGGTTAATGGCATGTCCTTCGTGGATCCCTGGCGGCGCAGCTGGAGAGGTGGCTTATGAGTTTGAGCTCCGCAGGAGCAGGTACAACAAATGTTTTCATGCATCATGCCCCGGCAGAAGCGCTGACACCGCGGTGGTTCTCATCCGGCAATTTCCACCTCCCTTGGATGATGAGGGAAAGTTGATTTTAGTACCTGAGTCTATCTTGGAGTACAGAGAGAGACAGTTGCGTAGGAGGACTATCAGGGAATATCTAGTGAAATGGAGAGATTTGCCTGTGGAGGATGCTACATGGGAGAGCGAGGAGATTCTGCAGCATCCGGAGTTGAGATTGCTTGAGGACAAGCAATTTCAGGAGGGGCGGACTGTCATGTCCCCTTCTAGTTGACATCTCTCAGAGCACAAGATTAGCCTATTATGCGACCCTCGTAGGCTGATGGGATGGATAGAGGGAAATGATGGAGCTTGGCTTGGCTTCAGTCGTCAGTATATGATCAGTTGGCTTTTGTTCGGGCTCATTCGGACACTTCTAGCCTGAGTTGCTACTTTTAGCAGTTTCTGGCACTCAGCGTGGGACCCCTGCTATTTTTAGCAATATGGATTGATAGCGTTTAGAATCACTTCTTTATTCGTCAGCTTCAGACGGCTTGTGCATCGGGTGATTATTGAGAGAGATATTAATATTTAATTGAATTAATTAAATATTAATTAATTGGAGCTATAATATAAAGTTGTAATATTTTAATATTATGACTTAAGTGATTTTAATGAAGGGGTCGCCCATCATGGAAGGGGGCCATTTAACGATTATATTTTATTATTAAAATTTGAGCTGAGACTATTGAAATATTATAATGAAAAGGTTCGAACTTTTTAATAATCCCTATTATTAAGGAATTCGCACTTCTCAAGAGATATAAGGTATTTGCATTGAAAATCGAGCCATTATGATTATTGGTTATTGGAAATTGTTGAAGTCTTCAACTAGAGCACGGAAGGCAAGGGTTTCAGTCTCAGAGCATTGGGGAATGAGCCATCTCCAATGAAAGCAGTTCAGAGGGTGTGAGATATCATCCGATTTATTGCCAGGCAGAGGGATTTCTTCATTCAGAAGAAGTTACAGAGTTTCACAGAGGTTTACATCTTCAGGGGTTTGATTAGTTATTCATCCAGAGAGGCATCTCTAAGTAAGGCGCCTATTCCAAAGACATCTGTAGTCTCTTAAGAGGGCCGTACTATTGCATTTAATGCTGCTGCTGCTACAGCCATACTCTATACAGCAGATCCGTACCATTTAAAGGTCGTACCTTTCAGCCAATACAAATTGCCTTCTTCCTTCTTCATCTGGTTTCATTTGTTGGGGCGCAAATAGCAAGGGATCCATTGTGTAGCATCTGGCAGAGGAGGAAATAGTTTTCACTGAAGCCGTACCATCTCATGTTGTTCATGGCGGCTGCAAAAATTCCAGGTTTTTAATAAAGCAAGTTGATATTTTTCCTTTGTATGTTACCAGATCTTTATTGTACTAAATTCAGAAGATCAATAAATGACACGCCATCCTTAGATCTTGTATTTTCTATCCATATTGGCAGTATAGCATTTTTATTGAATTTATAATCAATTTCTATCAAAATCGCAATTTCTTTATTTTTATGCAAAAACATCAAAAAAACCCAAAATACACAAAACACTCAGAAAAACAATCAGAATCAGAAACAGGGGGAAACAAGGGTTTCTACAGATTGCACAGGGGTGGATGAAAGAAAAACACAAGACCTTGCCAAAGAACGTTGGGCGAGGAGAGTTTAAGGACGAGATTGCCATCGTCATCACTTTGCTCAACAGGGTCACTGGCTCAGAAGATGCCACCAAGTTTCAACCTTGGATGTTTTACGCCATACCCCACATCATGAAGAAAACCGAGTTCTATGATTGGCCTACTTTGATTAGTGACTGCCTACATCAGCAAATAACAGAATACTTCCAGTTTCATGTATTCCACATGATGTCATACCTAGTCTACCTGGCGCCCTATCAAGGTCAATTTAGAGGGTTAAACTCTGAGGGATCATTGAGCGTACAACACATATATAACTACTATGCCCAATTGGAGTTCACGAAGTCGTTGCACCACTACAAAAGGGTGAACGAGGCTTTTCTGATGTACACAGTGCAAGACCTGGACAATGAGTTGCATGTCCGTATATCTTCAGTTGCCAGGGCAGCGATGGCGGAGTGGGCTGATTGGTTTATACAGTTTCCCACTTTCACCTATCTCAGGGTCTATGGCTATTCAGGTGCCCCACTCATGTTGCCAAGGTACCCGTTAGATGAGGTCATCTTCATGGAGTTCTTAAGGCAGGCCCACGGTGTCCACACAGTCTTGAGGAACAGAAGGAAACCCTCCCTCCAATTTCCATTAGGGTTGGGAATTTATACATGTAGGACTGCTGTAGATGCCAAGACAATAGGAGAAGAGTTAGATAAATTCGGCCTCAAATCTTACAGCGAGAGATGATCATTTGATCCTCATGGTGTCTACGCTGGCCGATTGGAGAAGAACTATGATCATATAGCCGCAGTTGAAGATTTTTGGGCTAATTGTACAGATGAGTTCGAGGTGCGGAGACGTAGTTATAGCAGGCTCACTCTCCATCAGATGAAGGATTGCTTAAATGAAGACATAGAAGGGTTATCAGATGATGACAAAGACCTGCTTCTCCCGATGTATGCTCAGAAGCGAATTGAGGATCAGCCCCTTCCACAAGTTAATTGGGCTAACAAGGAATCTCTTTCAGTTGAAGACAGAACAAGACAAGTCCTTGAGCATAGTAAGGTTTTCCTAATCCTTAAAAGGAAGAACTCCGTTCCAGTAGCAGAGCCGCCAAGGACAATTCCCTCTTCTTCCAGAGTGCAGTCAAAAGGGAAGGGCAAAAGTTAGTTTCAAGATGGCGTCAAAGGTAGTAGATCAAATAAAAATGTAAAAAGAAGGTTGGATTTCTCAGGCATAGTCATACAAGAGCAGCCTACAGTTGATTCAAAAACTCCTCCTGACGAGCCCGTACCTCAGAATGAAGCAGAGGAGCCACCTTCAACACATGTTTCTGTACCTTTGACAGGTTCTTCACCGATTCACATTGACCTTGATATTGAAGATGATGAGGAAGTTACAGTTGCACCTCCTAAGGAAGTTAGTAAAGATACTACCGTGTCTTGGCTTGAGAACTCCTTAGGAAGGGTTAGGAGAAGGCCTTCATATCAGGCGAGTGTTGATGATCTCGATAACATCTATCAGGAACCTCCTAAGAAGAAGGCGAAGAAACAAGTTCACTTTGATAGGAATCCTGATAATGAGATAATCATGGAGACTGCATTGCCACCAGAGGACAAGAACAGAGATGAGGTGAATATGGATGATTTCGTCATGGTCAAGGCTAATCTCGGTAGAAATACCAGGCATGCGGACCTGAGTCTCTTTAGAGTTGTATCCGAAAACCTTCAGGAAAGAGTGCTCAGAGATGGAGAAGACAAGGCAGCCCTCAAGGCTGAAAATCAGCAGCTCAGGGTTTTTATTTCTAACCTTGTTCGTGGTTCTTCACAAGCAACCCAGTTGCTGCCCCCGGTCTTGGAGACACCAGCTGATCACCATCAGTTAAGACAACTGGTCATATGTGGGAAAGAAACTCAAGAGTGGATCGAGAGCTTCATTGTCAAAGGAGAGGAGATTTTGGCACAGATGTTCCAGTTAAGAGAAAATGCTCATGAGCTACGTCAAGGCATCCAAGGGTTTGAACAGACACTGGCTGAAGTAAAACCGAGACATGAGATCATCATTGCTGATTTAGACACGGCTTACGATTCAGCAGTTTCAAGAGAACACAAAAGACAAATCCTTGCCTGGAGAGAGCGTCATGTTTTCAAAGTTAAAACCTATGAGAGGATATCCGAAGAATTTATCGCCTACAAACAAAGGGTGGTTGAAGCTCTTCTTTTCATCAGCGAATTCGTCATAGAGATCCCTTCTCAATACAGTCTTGAAGATGGTTCCTACGTCGGGCTTGAGGAAGTGCAAGATCAGTTTCAGAGTGTTGTTCACAGTTGCAGTCTAGTTGGCAGAAGGATAGGTCATATTTCGATGATGTCAGCAAAGTTCGAGAAAGCGGCCGATGAGGTCGAAGATTTCCTGAGATCTATTGCAGATGCTGAAGATATCCTAGAAAAGCGGTGCTTTGTTGTTGATGGCATAGATGCATCGAATCGGAACACAATCTCTAACTTCCTAGCGGATGTGATCGCGCTTTAAAGCAGCTTTCTTCCAGAAGCTTTCTTTCCCGCTTTCTTTCTATTCTTGGAATAAACCTTATCCATTCTTTGAGGATAGAAAGAGGATAAAATGTAATAGTTGGCGTTTCCCGTTTTTTCTGCTTTCTAGGGTTTTAGATGTTATCTTCTTTCTAGATTTAGTAATAAAGCTTGCTTGCTGAGCAAGCCCTAGATTGTGAAAGCAAGAAGATTTTAGGGTTCCCTACTCCTCGGCTTCTCTATAAATAAGAGCCTTTGCTCATTAGTTTCTTTTAACCGTGCTAGTGAGAACAAAACGCTGAGCCTATTGTGCCTTCTATTTGTTACTCAAGTATTGTTCAATTGTGTTGTGATAAGCAAATTGTTGAGCCTCTTTAGCCAACAAGGAGTTAGTGTGATTGTTGTTTCTAGTGTGTAAGAGCAAGATTGCAAGCCTCTTTAGCTGCAATTTCTTGTTCCAGGCATGTTAGAAGTGAGTTATGTTCCAGAGATTTGAGTAATAAAATCATAAGCCTCCTTTGCCTTGGTCCAAAATCTCAGATTTTCGTTATTTATGTTCTACTTTTATGATCTTGATTTCAACTTACAGTGAAGTGTGTAGGTGTTTGTTGAGAGAGAGGTTATTGAAGTATTTTGTCAGAAAATCTACCTTGTTCATTTCTAGTTTCTCTTGCTCTGCTTATTACTTGAGAAGTTAGAAACGTCTTTAGTTTAAGTTAGTCGTAGTTGAAGTTCTTTAATTAGAAAATCTCAGTTGCGGCGTTTGTGTTTAATAAACCTTGTGCTCTAAGCTGATCAAAAAGATAGGCAACTTAGTTTTAGTTTACTTTCTTTCAACACCATCAGCAAGAGGGAGCTTCCCCTCCTAATTTGAAGAGCAGTTTATCTGTGCATAGCTGTCCGTTTCAAATACGCATACTAGAGGTGCGAATTTAAACGCCAACACATACCCAACACTAATAGGAGCGCTGAAATAAGGGTGACCAGCAAGGGCACACATCGAATCCTTCAATTGCATGGCCAACAAAAAGCCAAACTGAAAATGCTTCAAACATACACATAATCTTTGAAATCAACAATTCAAAAATCTTCATATTTGAAACCCCAATCTGCAACATTGTGAAGAATAATGGTGATTCTTGAGTAGAACCACTCCAAACTAGATAGGGATTATGTGAAGAACCCTACTAGTTCTAACTCTACTCCTGATGCTAAACTGTATTGTTTTTGTGTTTTTACTTGTTTTGATGAATTTTATACAAAAAATAAAAAAGTGCGCCAAGCAAGGAACAATACTAAAACTAAATAACAAGTAATAATAGAGTGACTGCAATGTTATTAAGTATCTGGTAATTGCTACAAGTAAATTGCATACAACAAACGTACCCGGAAGTCCTCAAATTAATTAAATAAGAAAGATCTGGTACATGCCAGGCAAAAATGATGAAATTGGTGAAATACAACACCCACCTCCAGATAATGATTTCTCCCTGCTGGAAACTGGATCAAATGTCCTGAGAATGCTAGGCGTCCATGATGGAGCAGTCAAATGCCAGAAATGAGAGGCATTTCTTCCCTCTGGCTCACATGTCCCAACTAGAAACCGCACACCATGCCTGGTGACTGGTACGGCCCACTATAGGAATTGTACGTCCTCCTTATTGATGCAAAAAGCTGAGGAAAGAAGGTGTCCCAAATGATTAAGCCCTTTCCTTTATTGAAAACTGATAAATGCTGAATAGTAAATCTGATGTAGGCACAAATGGACTCTAGAATGAAGCCTTTTCAGAAGCAATAATTCAGCTGGTCTTTCACAACCTCAAGATCGTAGATCACTGAAGAATTCTCGTTCTTCAATGGATGAAAATTGTTGAAACCCTTGTCTCAAGCACAAATATCAGGAAGCCAAGAAAAAATGTCAAATGATCAATGAATGAGGTCGAGTTGTTTCTTGCCTCTTTTATTCTTTCTCCAAAAAGCACGATTTCCCAAAAGGCACGACTTTTGTCTTTTAAATACATTTTAAATGTATTTAAGTCAATTTATAATCTTTTTAAATGTTTCTTCTAACTTGGGCGTACCTTTTTGACTTAAATGTTTTAAACTCACTTTATAATATTTAAGTGGCTTTTACTTTTATAAAGTTAAATTATAACTTTATAATATCCCCTTAAATTAATTAAATAACTTAACCACTAAAATATTAATATCTCCCTCAATACTCAGTATTTTGACGTGCCGTTAGAAGCTGGCAAACACTGATTTGCAAAGGCTTGGCACCGAACCCAATATTGAACTAAAGGAATGGAAATGGCAATACCCTCCATTAATTGCCACTGAGACCCCCTATCCAAACATATTAGCCTACGAGGGTCCAAGTAATAGCCTAACCCATCTACTACTGAAACTGATTAGAGTGGAGACATTACAGTCTGCCCTCCCCGAATTTGCTTGTCCTCAAGCAAACTCAATGTTGGATGCTGTAAAATGCTCTCGCTCTTCCAAGTAGCATCCTCTACCGGCAGGTCTCTCCACTTAACCAAATATTCCCTGATAACTCGTCTCCGAAGATGACGCTCTCTGGAATCCAGGATGGCCTTAGGTAATATCAACTTCCCCTCATCATCCAAGGGTGGTAAGTCTGAAGGAACTATATGCTGTCCCAACACCTTTTTGAGACGTGACACATGAAACACATTGTGCACCTTACTGTCTGTCGGTAAGTCTAACTCATAAGCCACCTCGCCAACTTGCCTGATAATCCTGAATGGCCCATAATAGCGTGGCTTGAGTTTCTCTGCGCCTCTCTTCCTCAAAGTGGATTGCCTATAAGGCTGCAACATTAGATACACCATATCCCCGATCTCAAATGATCGCTCAACCCTCCTCTGATTAGCATATTGCTTTTGCTGATTCTGAACCTTCTGAATGTTCTGACGAAGGGCTCTCATGATATCCCGGTTCTCCTATAACAGATCCCCAACACTCGGTACTCTGCAATCGCTCAACAATAAATCAAGGAAACTAGGAGCATCATAGCCATACAATGCTC